>JAVJIF010022678.1:0-66685 GCA_038442645.1 Agave tequilana
AGTCATGCACTCCGACATACTGAGGTGTCACATGTAATCCTGGTCGCTTTCTGAGCCCGTCCCTGTGACTCCTCGGAGAGACTATTAGAGACATCTCCCGCCTGCGGCTGCTCTGGAGAACACTCGGCCATCTCCCTGGCGGTACCTGAGATGAGATTAAGTCAGAAAAAAAAAAAATGAGAGGGAGACTTTGTGGTAGTATTTGCTATTATATGTACACTTTGCGACAAGCAAATGAAAATACAAATTAATGCTCCAACATTGTGCTTTTTTTGTTCCAAATTCAAATTTGGTTTTCTCACTATCTTTTATTTACACTTATATCATTATCCTTCATTTTCAATTTCTTAATTTCACTACCAATCTCTATCTTCTTCCTCTGACCCTAGATGTCTTTGAACATTTATTCGCATCTCAAGCCAGTGTCTCTAATTAATTATTGCAAAGTTCATCTCGTTCCTCCGTCTCTAGTATATGAATCCCATTGGAACCTTTCTCCTCCAGCATCAATTAACAACACAATGCTAACCAATTACAAATAAGTTGGAAATTTATGATTGTTGCTACAATTAGGCATGTCATACAAGTAATTAACTAGCATTAGATCTTCAATAATACTAACAATAACAAGATTAAGATTACTTTCTTGAACGCTAGACTCATCGATAATGAGATGGAGCCAAAAACTAAAAGAAATTAAAACAAGATGGCCAAATGAGATTAACTACTAATGGGTTTTACAGGTCGCAGAAACGGAGAGAGAAGAATTAATTAGAAAAGAAATTGTCAGGGAGAACTCAAGCAAAATAAAGACTAACCTGATAAATGAAAGAGAATTTACTTTCAGAAAATTTTAACAACTTTCTTTCATAGATAACTAGCATCCACTACAGTTACACACATCAACTAATGTATTGTTAATAATTTTTTGTTTTTGTTGGAAAAAATTTATAGTTTCAGTTCTTATGTCCTAAGCTCCATTTTAGATCTTTTAGCATTTGGAAATTTTTATAGCTTGCTTCCTTGGGAAATATGCTATATTATTTAAGGAGAGATGCAAACATGTCATCCTAATTGTCAGCAACACTAAGAGGGATCTGGACCTTGTAGGCAATGCCCCCATAAGCTTCTACTTGGCTCCTTTCATGTTGACAATCTATAATATTTTCTTCTTCACTTGTTATTTTTTCTTTCTTCCTTTCTTTTTCGTTTTTTTTCTTTTTTCCCCACCTTTCTAGGGCACTAGCTGTTGGTTGGGGAGGCGGTGTGAGGGGGAATGAATAATGGCAATAAACTCGATTATCTATAACAACAAAAGACAACTATTGAAGTCCATACCGCTACACCAAAACTCTAGGTTTTGGTGAGGGTTGAGGATAATAAACTTATATTCTAACACGCCTCCAAAGATCGAGCACTCTTATTTATATGTTGAAACTTGGGTTTTTGTGCAACAGTATTTTTTGTTTTTAAACCCTCTTTTCAAATACGCTCTTGGTAAGAATGCATCTGTTTTCTCTAATACATATGTCCCTTCCACTATACCAAAACTTCATAGTTGTGGTGACGGTTGTGGGTAATATATTTTATTCAAACAACAAACTAATGCTTCTCTCACTGAAGGACAACTACCCACCCACCCCACCCCCCACTAAGTCTTTAGGGTCTTATTGTGTTGCATGCAATTGCAAGCATAACTACATACATAACACACGTACGCCGAGCTTTGCCCAACTTTTCATCACAAGTAGGCCTTTATTCGTGCTCAACTCAAAAGAATCAATGACTTTTTAAAGGTAAGACCTTAAAATATGGTTAGCCAAAACACAAATCATGCCCAGTGAATTTTTTGAAAATCCATTAGTTTCCTAGAGGGAATTAACATGGCTAAGTTATCTAATTGAGTATCTTTGTGCTTAATCAGTAAATAATAGTACTTTATAGGTGGAAGTATTGGCATGGCAAGTAGACAAAATTCATAGTCTATCTAAACAAGGATTAATTTCACAGTCAAATCTATAAATTTTCTATATTAATGATTATGAATATAAACACTTTGGTGTAGCATTTTGTATGGAACACAATATGTGTCAAGATTGTTGTGCAATGGGGGCTATAGTATCTGAAGGGTGGGCTTGGCTTTTAAAAGACAGCATCCTCCTCTTCGACTGCACCAACTTTCTAATTATCTTGGAAATCACTGCAACGAATTGAAAGTCGTATTTGAAATCGTTACTATTGTCGAGAATAGGCCACCACAAAAGAGTAATGCAAAATAGGAATATGAACAAAAACCTATGACCTAATAAGAAAATTACCTTCAGCTTCAATTGCTCGCCCATGAGTGCTGCTTTTCTTTTTGGGCAACCCACCCTCTACAAGAGGTATTAGGTGCCGCTGATGGCCCTGGGTTGAATTTCATTAATGAACCATCAATTTATATCTTACTACGGAAAAATGAAGAAACTCATCATAAGTAAAGAAAAAAATAAAATTGATCTTGAACTAATTACAATAATTGTTGGACATTAAGTAAAAGACAGAAAACAACAGTAGGATGAAATTAGGCCAGTACTGAATTAATCCAATTTTTTTTGTATAATGTAAACCCAAACTTGCTAGACAACAATATGTGGTTAGGTAAAGGCTGACAAGCCAATGATGGCTAGCTGGTCTTTCGGATGATCAATCACACTAGGACTGAGACACGGCCTGGACTCCCAAAGAAGGTGTGGTGGAGATTTTCCATTGTGAATGACCAGACGGTCGATCCACACGACAAACGAAAGTACGTGTTTAACTGTGGATGCTATCGAGAGGATCCGATATGATAGAGGCAGTTGATTGTTGCGGAAACTTCAAAAGAGGAACTTGTTTGGACACGTATCAACATGTTGTTGATGGTCAATTTTGAACACTAGGGGGGGGGGGCAGCAGTAGGGAATCTTAGACAATGGGCAAAATCCCAATCCAGCAATATTGCGTGAGCGAAGAAGGGAAATGCCGCTTGTAAAGCTCTTTCATCGAGTGAGCGACCATGACAGGACTCGAGGAAGAAAAAGGGGGGAAAACAAAAAATATAAAGTACGACATAACTAAAACTTACCAGAAGCCATTTCCATGCCCATAGAATTACGAGTAAATGGAATCGGACCATGGTCCTTAAATTATGGAGATTCCTAAAAAGTTTGCATATGTTTACTGGTCTCATGGAGAATCATTTGGTGGTTACCCAAATTTTGATGTGCCAAAATATCCCTTGTGTTGTCCTATATCCACCGTGTGTATGTGCCCCATTTTATAGGCATTGGGTTGCAAGCTAAATCTTTCTCAGTAAGTGCTAAATTGATTCTCCTCCTAGCTGGCAATTCCAAATATTGGAAAGCTTTTCATCAATACATCTAAATCAACCCATATAGAGATATTGTTCGGATATTGATGGATGAAGTGATGAACCAACATTTTATGTAAATAATAAAATGCATGCACCTGTTTTCGTCTGTTTGGTCAGAATTATTGAATCAAATTGGTTTCACTTAAAATTGTTTGGAGTCTATATGCAATTAATGGATTTAATCTCCTCTGGGAATTAGACATAAATTAATGTACACGACAATTTGATTCATTGGCCATTTTCACTTTTATGTCAATAGAATCGTTGGTGGCTTCTAATAACATTTTCCTGTTTGGACAAATTACCAAGGGGCAAAACTACCATAAACTATCATGCTCGTATGTAGAAAGCCACCAGGAACTTGTTTTGTACATAACACCCATGAAATCTTCCTTTCCTGTAACTCCCAAGCAGAAATTTGAAATTACATTATTTGTCCTTTTTGGAAATCTTTACTATTAAAGGTTTAAATAGTAGTCAAAAATAGTCACATGTAAACATGACTACTTTTACATGAAGGAACTGGGTGTCAAATGAACAAGTTGTTCAGAAGGAGTTCTGGTTTAGCTCGATATTTAGCTCGTTTCTGGCTCGCTCGACTAGTTGACAAATTGAACTCGAGCTCAACATCAAGCCCAAACTCATAAATGAGCCGAACTCGAGCTAGGTCTACCTGCTTAAGTTCAGTATATCTATTTATGTAAACACATGTATCAAATATCCATATTATGAACAAGTCTATGAGAATTTTTTTTTTTTTTTAAATTTTATTTATCAAGGTGTACATATAACAGTCACAAACAGAATTATGAACATGTGTACATGTATGTAATACAACATGATTATCAACATGTTTTGATTGTGAATAGGATTATGAAACTTGAGAGTATGTAAATACGCTTCAATTTATTTTAAAGAATGTTATTTCAATTCTTTAAGTTTATGCGCTTTTTTTTAATGAAAATGAAGATTGGTATTTAAAATAATGATAATGTAACAATAACATTTTTCCTTTGTTATATTAATTAGGTTACACAATTTAATATTAATTTAATAAAAATAAATAAATATATATACTATATTTAAGAATTTTTATAAATAGAAAAATAATTTTAAAAAATCTAAAAAAATATCAAAACAATATATAACACATTTAGCAAGTCTCACAATATTTTTTTAACAAGTATCACAATAATTTTTCACATTCACAAGTTATAATAAGTTCGCAAACATAACAAACTAAATACGCAAATATAAGTCATAGTCATACGAAACAAAGTAGTCATAATATCCTGCAATAAAATTATGCCCTACTCATCTATTATGACACATTTTTAAGGATCCGGTTATATGATCCGCATATTCATGTGCTGGATCTGAATTTTAGCCATGTTATTCAATCTACACAAACAACAATTCATTATAATTTATATTTGAATTATTTCATAATATATATTCAATTCTCATATAATAATAATTAATTATTGTCACTGTCCATTTTTAGCTCATGAAGCAAGCAAAAAAACAAGCATATTTCAGCCACGATCGGCAATTGCAGTGGACAAAAAGAGATGAAGCAAGCACAATTCAAGTAAATAAATGGCACTGATCAAATTGCACAGATCCTAATTACAGTAAACAAAATGCACTGATAAAAAAAATCTCAAAATTGAGGCAAGCACAATTCAAAAAAAATCTATTTAATCTTTCTATTAAAAAAATCAGCAAGCAGACTCGCAATGAACAAAATTGAAAGCAAACCTTTCTATTTAATGTAAAAAAATAGTTACATGAAGAGTGATCGATTACCTTCAAGATTTGGTTGGTTGCAATCGTAGTCGCCCTCGCCGTCACCGTCAAAGAGAGAACGAAGAGAGAGGAACTGAGGTGCTCGGATGTCGTGTGGTTCCTTGTCAAATGAAGAGAAATCGATGGCGAGTTCCACATCAATTGAAGAGTAGTGCGGTTTTTTTATTTTTTAGAGCGCTACGACGGCAAGTTCCTAGTCAATTGAAGAGAAATCAAAAAGAGAGGAACTGGGATGCTTCAATGCTCGTCGATGAGATAGATGCAATTGAAGAGAAACTGCAGAGAAAAGGACCCACACGAGAGAGTCATCGCCGTCAACTGCAGAGAGTGGAGGAACTGAGGTGCTTTGATGCTTTGCTGCTTCGCTCATTGTTGCCAATTTAGGGTTTCATGTCGATTTGGTCTAGAGAGAAAAAATGCTTCGTTGTTTTATATTTAGCAGCCCGTATAAATAACAAATAACGTGAGTTATGAGCGTTACGTTATTTTCGTAATGTAACATTTGTAACGCTCCAAAAAATGCTTATTACTGAGAGCTATGTTTTTTGCGAGTGTTATATAACACCGGGTGCTGTAACATTCAATAACGCGTTTTTTAATACATTGATGAAGAAAATGTTCTTACTACTCAGTATCAAGTTGAATCAAATTCATGATAGTAAAACTAGTATGATTTTGATTCTTTCGTTTGAGCTTTTACGAGCCGAACTCGAACATTCGAGATTCAAAATAGACGAACTTGAGCACTCTAGTAAACTCGAAATATAACGAGCCGAACTCGAGCTAGCTAGAAATGAATTTCAAGCCCAACTTGAGTTGAGCCACTCGCCCGAGTTTGGCTCATTTACAGCCCTATAAGGAACTACAGTGTGTGGTTACTGAAAAGCGAATGCAAGAGTGTAATAGTTATACATAATTAGGACAAGGAATTTTACTCTATTATCTAATCCGGATCCGGTCTGTAGGGTATGGATTGAAATTCTAACCTGACAAATTTTGGGCTGGTTATGAAGCGAACAAAGTGGTACCGACACGTTTTTAACCTGAATCCATAACCGACCCTGACCCAGAACCAACTCATCCCTAAACTTATCCCATACCTAATTTGTACATGTTGTATTTTGTATATAACATTGAATCAATCCCTAATGAAATATCTTTAGGAAATAACGAATGTCTAATAAATATAAAAAAAACCTTTCCTACATCGATCTCCAAATTTTTTGTGTTTATTATTGGAGATAGAAAGCCTGACTCCGACCAATCCGACGTGATCCAAACCCGATGAACATTGAGTAGGGTACAATTTACTCGTTTGTATACCCGTAGCTGAAACCCGATTAGCATTAAGAACCCGATGAACGTTCAAAATCTATAGGTACAGGAATCAATGTTGGCTCAGGAATTGGGTCCAAATCGGTAAGGAGTCAACATAAATTCAAAAAGTGAAACTGAATCATAAAATTGGGGATCGGTGCCATATTCACAATCAAGTTCAATTTCATTGAAATTAAAAACTTGTCAATTTGTCAATTGGTTGATATTGGTCAAATTCAAGGTTTTGTGATGAAATTGAATCTTGGTCAAAGTCTTCAAGATACTATGATTCTTGAATTTCATTAACATGGCTAGAAGTGCAGAAAATAGTCAAAGATTGGGTAGGGAGAATTTCCTCATTTCTATGCATGTTTTCTAATCGACTAAATCTTGCTTCTATCATATCGAAAAAACCGCTTTGGAATTGAATCATGGATTCTATACTCTTTTCTAAGTTAGTATATTCTTGTTGTGGGACTTGAAAAATGGAGTAAGGATCTTAGATTTGTAAAATTTTACTGGTACCTCGAGTCTTTTAGATTTTGAATTCGTCGCTCAATCTCTTATAAGACTTTCATCCTCTTTTCCCATCAATTGGTTCTTCTATTGTTTGTTTGGGAGGAGTATATGAAGCTGGATGTTGGTAAGATGATTGATAGTATGACTCAGGGGAGTTGTGTCCCCACTGACTTGGCGAAGAGTGGTGATGATCATTCCAATCTTGTTCATAATACTGGGGTTGGGGCATGTACTGATTCGGATAAGACCAATCCGCCATACTTAGTTGGTTAAAATTATGAAATGTCGGGTTGGTAATATCCGAATCAAAAGAGATCGATGTGAAGTATGGATCACTATATGCATTGAAATAGTTGTAATTGTAATCCATATCAAAAAATGTTAAAAAATAAAAAAAAAAACAAGTAAACAGAGAAAAATCTAGCCTAAGTTAGGGTAAATCTTAGACCTAGAAGACTCCTAATTGGTTAGACTGTCCACAGGGATATATTGTA
This sequence comes from Agave tequilana, assembly GCA_038442645.1. Classification (NCBI taxonomy): domain Eukaryota; kingdom Viridiplantae; phylum Streptophyta; class Magnoliopsida; order Asparagales; family Asparagaceae; genus Agave; species Agave tequilana. The sequence goes on from JAVJIF010022678.1 coordinate 7,534, forward strand.
GAATCTCACCACAAGTTAATCGGCCAGGTAGGGGCAAGACCAGTGAGAGGTATCCGTGCCTAAGCAACTAGCCTAATTATATCAAATCACTATTTTTCAAGGTTTTGCCTCTCAATCCCCAACCTTTGACACAGATTTGGCAAGAGTCAAATTCAAATAAACTTGCCGCTTAGGTCAGTCTCCTATTGAGTCTGAGATGTCGCTAGGCGAACGTCTATTCAATTTAAGTTAGGTTAGGTTAGTAAGTGAGGAGATGATTTTTGGACTAAGAAAGGGTAATGACTTTCCCACCTTATCTTGTTTATAGTACAAGCCCTTGATTCGTTTTAGTGCGCGTGTGCAAGTATATAGCAAAAATAACACCTCAGCAATAATATACAAGTGTGTTCTTAAGCTATATGCAATGCAGATGTACCTTGGCTCCAGTACTCTTCAATAGTAATTTAAATGTAACGAATTAAACAAATGCCTAGAATGCAATGTCTAAATATTTTTTTGCATTAACAAACAACCATATTACTGTTGAGATTAGAACAGTGTTCAGAATATATTAAACAGGAAACTATCAACTGAACTAGCTAAATCTTTGAATTTCAAGCAACCTACAATAAACTACAGTTAGTAGTTCACCATAGTTGTGGCCTCTAATGCTCTGCCTTCTTGGACAGAGGACTGAGTAGCAATATGTCCACTGCAGCTCTAGTTTTCAAGTATTAGCCCCTACACACAAAAACAAAGAAGAAAAATTAAACCGTTTAAAGTAAATCAAAAAAAGAAAAACTTATCGTCCCTCTCCGGCAACGGCGCCAAAATTTTGATCGAGCCAAACCTACACACAGAAAAATACAGAAGTTTAAAACAGTGTTAAGTCCTCAATGCTACCGTGTAACATAGCACTAACGGGTCGTGATCCACAGGAAGGGACAGCGATGGAAGCGTTGTGTAAGTCTTCTTCCTAAGTTACTACACCGGTTAAAGATCTTCTTTGTTTTAAAAAAAAGAAAAGAAAACATAAAACTAAATTAGAAGAAAAGTAGAAGGTAAAAGAAGAAGATGGTGTTGGTGTTTTGAATACAAGGAAAACTAAGTTAAAAAGAAAGAAAATAAACAAGAGAAGAAGAACATACTTAGAGTAATTAAAGGAAAGCAAGCAACCAATTAAGTTGAGTAACGATGAAAAGAAGTAGGATAGTTCCATTGGTTGTCACTCTCAATATAACTATCTTTAAGGAAGATCATATCTAGTGTCACTCTAAATATAATTCTTCCTCTCTTTTCTGTCATGAAACTTTCCCTAATCCAAGCTATAAAGAATGCATGATTAAAAAGAAGGCATAAAGAAAATATATGAACGTAAATAAAGCAATTAAAGCAAGTAAAATAAAAAGAGGTAAACTGAAAAAATAGAAGAACATTTATTGAGCTGTCATCATCCATTACAAGCACTCCGTTTTCTCTTTATAATTATTTCTCTCACATTGAAAACTGTAATGAACATTTGGAAAAGAAGAATCCTAACCCTAAAACTCTCTACTGAGTTGTCCCCTGGAGTCGTCTCCGGAGTTGTGTCCTCTCTGCCTTCGAGCTATGCAAGTATTTATAGGAGAAATAGGTCGAGGAGAGTCGTACGAAGATAGGGGGAGCTGGCGCTTCCCCATATTCAAACAAAATGCCGCTTTTGCCATGAAAACACCGCATTATCCTGGTTGTCGGGCCAGGATCTGGGACCTGGTCGTCCATTGGTTCATCCTCTATCCTTTTATCTTCTTACATTTTGAATATCTGCTCTGAATTTGACGATCTATCTCTTTATCCTCAGTGACATTGATAGGGTCTTCAAACAATCCGTTTTTTCCTAGAAATTTGATAATATTATCTTATCTGATATATCCAGTTTTCAGATAAAATAGCTTCTAGAACCTTTATATTTGAATCGATCCCCTTTCTTTGAACTTTAGATTTAATTGGATAAATCTGTCAATCTCTCTTTTTTCTTCTTTAATTATCCTGCATGTCACTAGACATGAAAATACATCAAATAGCAAAGTTTTATTATAAAATAAATGCAGAAATGTGACACATGTGATATTAAATATGCAATGTACGTGTACGATCAGTGCCTAATTTCAACAGTTGAAATGACTTGAAAAAGTTTTGGATAAACTGATGGCATGATTCTAGATGTTACAACTTACATGTCGGTCACCATGCATGATTATTTTGATGGTCCAAATGGTGACGAGGGTGTCTCAGCAACTATCAGTCTACCTGAAAGTTGATATCTGACAATTGAAAGCCCGCATCATATGGCGCAAACAACTCGATCTAATTGATAATGCTGTCAATCAAAGTTTTAAAGCCAGCAAGGATAGGTTTCCAAAAGAATCTCTCATCAAAAACTCCATCCTAAGAAAGTCACATGTGTGTTCTTCTTCCCGTGAATAATAACTAGTAAATATGGTGCCTTCCTTAACAAGTTCCCTCATCGTTGTGGGGTTCTTTAGGGATAAATTAAAAAGAATAAGGAATATAACAACAACAATAGAAGCCACATAGGAGACAACAGCTAGCTAGTTGGTGTCTGACAACTCATCATCTGGAAATATTGTAATGTAAACAAAAAACAATGGTATACATATCATATAACTTAGAATTATTATTGAATCTTGAAATGCCAAGTAATGACGAAATTAACTAGCAGGAAAAGTCAATGTTCAGAACAATCCAAAATTACCATTTCATGTCCATCGCTTGTCTTTTAAACATAATTAGCACATGGCAGCCAGTGAGGTCTGGCTCACTCATAAAAGGGTGAGAGTGGGTTGTGCGGAGTCCCAGATTAAGTCCGGCTACGGTCTAATGTTCAAAAGAAAAACAATTAACATATGGCACTTATAGATATGACACAAAGACAAAGTCAAGAACATAAAATCACTCCTAGAACTAAAACTACACCTCAATTTAAGGTTGTCCATATCCTAATGCCTGGTCGGTGTGTACGCCAACACTCAAAGATGAGGGACTTTGTCAATAGCAAGTTGCCCTCTTAAGTTTCTCTAGTATTGCTTCAGTATTAAAAGGTCTAATTTAAAGTGGTTTTAACCCTAAGAAATTATACAATAGTTTTTCGGTGTCTCCCAGGCTCCTCAACCCCTTGTAAGCGGCATTTGGATAGCTGTTGCCACTTGTGTTGCATAAATTTCAATTATTAAAAATTCCACATTGTTTGGCCATGTAGGACAACATAGTGAGAGTAATTCAGTGGCATCTTTTCAATGTTTATACAGAAAGAAAAAGAGGAAAGTCAACAAATTTGAATTTCTTCATCAAATTAAAACATTTTACTAGATAAAAATTTACTAATAACCAGGTGACTTGGTTGTTAATAGAGTCTCAGAATCCTCTTTGATCATCAGATTTAAGTGTCTATACTGGAAACTGTTACCATGCGTCGCTAGGGGTCACTGCTTAATTATGATCATTACGATATCATCACTTATAAAATCTTACATTGACCTTGTTTAGTTGTTGTTAGCACCCTTAAAGGGAGAGAAACCGAGAAAGGCTCAGAATCCACTCAAATACCAACCAATTTGAGCTATGATGTGCCAGGGGAATAAAAAGGTCATTAGGAGATGGGAATCATCTTAGCTTTGCCAATAGCACTATAAAAGTCAAATAGCATCAAAAGATAACATGATCTGGATTAACATTAACATTAGTTTAGAACTATGACAGAGCATATAATGAATAATAGTTTTTAATTGAACCTCTCCCAACAAATCATCAATCCTAATTTTTAATTATACAAATCTTAAGGTTTTAAAAGAAGGACCAAATCTTAAAATAGATGGCATAATAGATGCTTGACCATAAAAAAGTCATAAAAAGATTTGCAAAACTTGACCAATTATACGAGTTCAATGCATCAAATTGTATAGCAAAACATAACATGTGAAGAGATGAATGCACACAACAATCAACCACATGAAGCTAACAGAAATGTTTTTTGAAAAAAAATTAATACAAGAGTCAAATGCATAATCATTATGTAACTATTTGAGCCAATTTTAAATAAAGTATCAATTCAAGAAGATCATTAATCATGTAAATTTGGAACAATCACCCCATAGCAGAAATATAATACTGAAAAGAGCAGCCAAACCACGCTCATCTAGCAATCTGAATGAAGGTGAAATAATAGCCAAACAACAAGGCTTATATATAACATCATATTAACAATTTAGAAATCCAAACCCAAAATCGTGGCGATGCATTAACAATTTTCTAACATATTTTTTTAAATTACGATTAACAATAGCAACTTAACTATACAAAGAGATTACTAAAGAATTTAACAAATAATAATGTACTTAAAAAAAGATAATATTATAATTACATACTTTTATAAAGTGTGATTAAACATAATCAAGATAGCTACTTAAAGAAGCTAAAGTATGAAGCAAGAGGGATAATGGCTTGGGACGCCAAGTGAGCCAGCAACATCAACGGTTAAAATTACCAATTAAAAATCCATACACAAAACTACAAGGTATTTTTAGAGTAAGGTCTCAGTATCAGTATGTTATTTCCCAAGCAGCCTAATTTCTCAACAGGAAGTGTGATGCCAAAAGCTAAATCCCAAATATCCATTGCCTCAATATGCGCCATTGATGAGCTGATTGGAACCAGCAAACTCTCACCACAGCTCTTAACAGAAAGGAAGTAGCAATTATAAATTACTGCTAATTACGCAACTTTTTATGCCGGTCTTTGGATACCATTGGGAGCAAGTTTCAAATATGCACTTGCAATAATGCTGATCAAAGATAATCCCCTCAGAGCTGTCAGCACAGTTCCTTATCCAATTTTTGCAACATGGGTTTTGCTCATGAACCCATGGATACATGTTGGTCTTTGTTGCCAACCTTGTGGTGTGTGTATACCTTTGAGAAAGAAGAATGCAAGGACAACAAAGAGCACGGTTTGAGGCTGTTTCAACTAATGATAATTAATTTCATAAATAATTGTATAACTAGTTACTGATTTTAGCCAATGCTGAACTCTTCCATATAAAAATTCTAAATTCATCCAATCATTAGGGTTTCTTATTGCGACCCTATCAAGACGCATCTTCATTATAACATCACTAATAAGAATAAGGTTCATAACAAAGGAAAGAAATTCTAATTTTGATAAAGAAAAAAAAAAGCGAAGAAATCCTTCCAGCAAAATAAAATCACAAGAGCAGAGTAATGAAAAAAATTCATGAAAGTAAGAGGCACTAACATTATGTCAAAAAAATTTACTTGAGACGACCGAGGCTCAACTTCTTGTGCGTCCCCATCGGAGATCGCCACTGCCGAAGAGAGGATGGCAACTGAAGATAATTATGAAGGGGAAGGAGGAGGCTTCTTCGACCTCGAGATCGCCATTGTGTCGAATTGGGTGCCACAAAAAGGGTAATTTTTTAATATGATGGGGATTCTCGTAGGGATGGCTACCGGGCGGGTCCATCCGTCCTGTGTATCCTGTTTGAGTGGCACAGAATAAGTTACGGGTCAATTCAAATTGATCCGCCCGTATAAACGAGATCGATCAGATTCGACACGTGACGAATTGGCCCCTCCTCTTTCTTTTTTTTTTAATTAAAAAGTCTCATGTTTAGGTGAGAGGAGAAAATTAATTTCAGACCCTTATTTTTTTTAACCCTCAACAACTCAAAAAATAGCTATTGTGATAAATTTAAAATTTTTAAAAATAAAATAATATTAAAATTCGAGACGGGTCCAACCCCCCTCGACGAATCTGGATCACGAATCGGGTCATTACTTGATTCGTCTCGTTTGGAATACGAGACGAGTTCAACCCGTCTCATAACAGATTCGTTAGCTAACGAAACGAATCAACCCGATTCGTTCCGTTAGCCATCCCTGGATTCTTGGGCCAGTTTAGGGTTCAAAATAGTCCTGAGACCCAGCCATAACCTAGATTGGATAAAGGGAAAATTTACTTTACCTCCCTAGACAGGCTACAATGTTTCAAAAGACCTTTCCTATACACTTTGTCAAATTGCGCGAGTTATAAAATCTTTTGGAGGCAAACGATTGAATTTTTAGGTGTCTTAACAAAAGTCATTTGATCCAAGGCTTTTCCTGAAATTTGTTAAACTCCAAATTTAACTACGCAAAATCATTGCAAATTGAGCTGAGCACATATAAACAATTGAAGACGACATGAGATTTATGTGCATCACCTATGTGCTTAATTGCGCTTGTGCAATCTCCCCTATGCTCAACATTGTCTTATCGCCGATTACCCATTCATTTTAAACGACATTGCCGAGCTCCATGCGGCAAAATGCAAACCAGGAAGAGACTTGGACCTCGCGTGAGGGATAAGAGCCACTTAGACTAGCCAAGGAGACTGCCTATGAACCCACATCGAGGTTCGGGGACGAACTTTCATGGCGACGACATAGGCAAGTCATCCTTGGCTACCAAAGGAAGGCTCTTATCTTCATGCAAGGCCTCCCTTCCACCTCAACATGAGGATGCTAGCCCTTGCTTCACTACACCCTATATATAGAGTGCATATTGAGGATTGAGGTGGGCTCTCTCAGTCTCAACTCGCCACATCCACAGCTTTTTCCCAGAAATTGGACTCAAATCTTCTGCCCATCTCCACAAGGAATATATTCACATGATCCCTCATCTAAAGCGAGCAATTCAACTGATAAGATGGATATAAGATGATCGAACTATTGGCAAGAGCCATCGATTTTCGACGTGAGAGAGATGTGTGCGCCCACGCCCTAGTACTTTTCAAGTATATATGTGTGAGATAAAATGCTGTATCAGTCTAATGTTTCTTTTCCACCAAAAAAAAAGATACGTACTATGGCAAGTAGATGTACCCTTCCTCTTCTCCTATCTCCCTCAATCTTTACGGCCTTCAATTCCCACTAAAATCAATCATGAGGAAATATTTGGTTCTTTGCAAATTGGGCATGACCTCTGTGCAATGATCCCATCCTTGTGGCCATGGCTTCTGCCATAAGCAAGGAACAAGAGCGAGTTGATTGTAACGCGTTGCGCCTTCCCTTTTCCACCAGTGATCCTATCATATCGAAGGGTTACTACTCGATCAATCAGTGGATTATGTGTCGCTGGAATTCAATCATTCAGAAAGAGGCCATTGACATTCCTGCGTCTCATTCTCCCCCATCACTCTTCATGAATTTGATTCCCACAATGTTACATATCTTAAGAGATAAGATGCAAGTGGATGCATGCATAGATTCTTGATTCTTATATCCTGTTGTTGTCTTTATAAAGTCATTTAGATTTTAAAATAACACACTGTGGTTATGAAGTGCAAATTCTTCTTCATGGATGCATTCAACATGTATTTGTTTTAATTGTAGGCTTCTATCTAAGAAGTCATATAAAGTGGCAAATATTTCACAGCTTATACCAGAAAAGAAAAAAAAAAAAGAGCTGATTCCATGTCCAATAATTAAGTTTAGAAAAGTTTTAATTTTTTAATGGGAAAAAATAATTTTATCTCAACATTATTTCCACATATAGCCAGTAATTAATTTATTTAAAAACCCTAATTCTCAGTTAGTGACTCCAATAATATCATTTCCAAACACTTAAGGCTACCCTTCTTATCTTTGCAAGAAGAAGGTTCTTTCGCCTGTAAGCATGCCTTGTCTTCAACAGGCAAAGCTCTTTATACATTTAAATTTCCAGGTTAAAAATTTTCATCAGATTAGAACTCTGATAAAAATTTACCTATCTTAATTAGTCTAATTATAACTCCTTGTACAAGAGGAAGTAATCATATTAGTTAAATCTAAAAAAATTAACCTAAAAGCAAATTTTACTGAATATGCTGACACTGAAGAATGTTATAGTCCTTAATGGTTAGGGCTAAAAGATTTACCGAGCTCGATTAATACTCATATAACCATTACTCAGACCCTAATGATTAGATTTAGGGCTAGAGAAAGGTCTTCACTAAATTATGCATGAAGAGCATAAAATAAAAATACTTTCAAATTTTACATAATTTATGCAGTTTATTAATGTGTGTGTTGTGTTTTCTGATACAAATTTATGAGTGGTTTTAATCTTATAGGTAAATTCATGCCCATTTTAATGATTTACATCTTAAGATATACTATGTTTCCAACTTTGTGAATTAAAGCCCAGTGATCCTCAATATGCAGTTATTAACCTGATCTTAGTTCATTCATGTTTCTGTTCTTTGATGCTCAGTTATTTAAAAAAAGAAGGTATTTTAAGTATGTATCCCAAAATTTTATACTTACATGTTAACATTTGTTAGATTTTGAATAGAACACGACTAAAAGATCATTTCTACCCGCGTGTGATCATAGATTAAAAAAAAAGTCCGCTTTCTTTCATTCAGATCAAAATCTCTCTACCTGGAAAACATTGCCGCCATCTCCACGCAACTATTACATACACTGTTCCTCTCTCCTTGGCCTTGTCATCAACGATAACCTGTTGGCATTCATGTGCGAATATAGTCCGACATTGGAAAGTGAATTGAAAAGTGATGGACTAAAAAAAAAAAAAAATTGAGGTTTCTACCTATCAATCTAAGTTTTTTTGTCAGATTGGTTTCACCCTCTATTTAAAGCTCATCATATTCCCCTATAACTACCCAACAGAACCACACCACAAAAACCTCCCTCTTGATCTCATCACATATGACATGCACACTCTCACCACCTCCTCTCTCATACACCCCACGCCCACCTCCACCGCTACTCTCTCATTCTTGATCCCACCCCACACACACACACAAAACCCCAACCCGCTCACCCACCCACTCCCCTTTTCTACTTCTTGATTTGACTGCGGCTCCACCATTCCACTCTCCACCTCAATCGGTTCGTGAGTCTCTGATATTGGTTTGTTTGAGATAAAGGCAGTTTTCATTTTATCAGAGTTAGGGTTTTTTGAGAAAATTTGATGATGAGATTTAAGGTGTTTGATACAGAAATGATTTGTTTATGATGATATATCTAAAAAAAAACCTTTAATAGAAAAAAATAATAATAATGAAAAACTTAAGAGGCTTTTCTTTTTCTTTTCTTCATCTAAAATGTAAACGGAAAATTTCTAACTTTTGTATCATGTGATAGATTGATGAGTGCAAAATACAAATAACAACTGCGTCAATAACAAGGCCTTTCTTGCATGAACTCCTTTTCTTCCAATATATTTTATTAAAGATCATATTCTGAGTTAAATTCACCACATTCATATCAATCAAACTATTTTTTTTCCGCTAACCTTGGTTACCAGACAAAACTGTTTCTCATTTATCCTACCTTCGTACAAACACGATAGAATGATATAACATCTTAACTTATATCTCCAATATTGGCCTATGGATTGACCCACAAGTGCGATATTTTACCAAATATGGCCATATAATGAGAACTTATAACTCTAATATTTTGGACATATAAGAAATAGGTTTGTCTTAGAACTTTTTTATTATGATTATTATTATTTTATATTTTTGAAAAATAAGTTATAGCCTAATGCAAGCGAAATTTGAACCCTTGTATTTGTCTAACGTTTTAATTGCACTTATAGCGATGGGAACGGGCCGGTCCGAGGCCCTGTAACCTAGCTAAAATTAGAGTCTGAGCTGGGCTCCAACATGGGCCATGGCCAACCCAGTCCTGGCCCATTATCATCCGAAGCTTAGTTTGACTATAATTTCAAGTTAGAATGTCCTAAGTTTAGATGCATGATAATCCCCAAATTATCCCCCTTTGCACGTGCAGAGTGCATGACCACAATCTTGTCAGTTTCTCTGTCATAATTTCAGAAAGCAAGTGTACGTAGGGCGATGACAATGCGACTTGTGTTATTAAAATCCCACAGGGCTATAAACAAACATCACCTTGTTAATTAATTAATTAATTAATTAATTAATTAATTAATCACTGATGACTGGGCCCTAACTCTCGAGCAATTGAAACCTAGCCAAAAGAAGAAACAAAGATTGTGGAGAATAAAAAAAATCTATTGAAAAGTGAAGAGCGAAAAAAAAAAAATACAGCAGGTGAGCTTACTAAACTTAGAAACAAAGATCATGGCGAACCCATCATCTCTATTAAAATTAAACCTCAATGTATCCAAGATTAGGGTTATCTTTCTCGAAAGCCACAGCGCATCTTCCTTTTGTGCCCTGGAAACCACGTGGGATGAGCAATGCCATTGCAAGCTATCGAGTCCTTTTGCTTCTTGGAATGTTTTTTTGCGTAAACGAGTAGAGAGATGCACATGTTGATGCTAATAACTTGGCCTTTTTCTTTTTCTTTTTTTAAGAGAAGTAATAGGAGATAAATTTGTGTCACTCAAATACAATTTCGTGATATTCGAATGCAAAATTCATTCCGTTAAATTTAATATACATTAAAAATCAAATATCATGTATTTTGAATACTTTTTGCCTATTCATCAAGTAGGAGCAAAATGGACGGCTGAAAATAATATATTACTTAGATCTACGTCTTTAGACATATAAATTCTCGATCCGACTATTTCATCATGATCAAAGTACTTTTAAACTCTCACTGATCACCTTTTATTAGATTTTAAATATTCTATACCGTAAAACTAACCAACTCACTTTTTCGGCCGTCCATTTAACGCCTACTAGATGAATGGCTAAAAAGTATTCAAAATATACGATTTTTAATTTTTATTACTTAAAATAATGCAGATTAAGTTTAATGGAGTGGATCTTGCACTTGGATATCATAAGGTTATATTAACTGGGAAAAATTCAGCCTCGAATCCTTTCGGAATGACATAACTCTATCTCATAGTCTCTACTGGCACTTGTAGCTTTTTAGTTTGTGTCACGCCCCGCTTCCCAAATTACAGAGTACGGGTACGTGACAATGGCCAGCGGATACTTACAAAGAGGGAAATCTGTTCCGTAAATACCTTAAGCTGTCAGAATGAGCAGGATAACAAACATATATACATATACAACTAAGCACAGAGATAAAGTCACATATATGAAATACAGAATCATCAACAATATCATCCACTATATCTGAATAAGACAAGTTAAGAAAAAGAAACTAAACTCACCGGAGAACAACTGAACCAGAATATGTTCTATGATCAGCTCTCTATATCGGCGTTCTAATCTAGATATTGAAAAATAATAAAGGTCCATCAGAAGCGGACCAGCAAGAGTATACGAAAGAAGAAGAACCATGAAAGAAAGAATGTGAAGATGCGGTAACAATACAAGTAAGACATTGAAATAAGAACAATATGATTGACAGTATCGAGAACTGAAACTAATAATAATAACAAAAAAGATCGAGACAATAGATCATGTACTAGAAGACCGTGCATGCATGGTGTAACATATGTTAACAGTTTAACATTTACATGCCTACTATATTTTATATACTGTAATTTATCATAAAAAGTATATTATTGAATTGTTTTTATTTGAAATTGATAGATAGAGACGGGTTCTGTACTTTAGGTGGGTCTCGTTACATATCTGAGACCACGGCCCCAGATGCCTGGCGTTGAACCGGCCCGTACCACTAGATACTCAGTAATAATAACAGTAACAGTAGTAATATAGATGGATGCCAGTCATCCCCAGGAACCCTATAGTGGAACCCTCATTTCAGTTGCGCAACCTATATCCTACATCCACCAAAAATACCGATACCGTCTCCTCAATTAATTTTCCCACCCAGTGAGAATATTTAATTATCAGTGCTACCAAAATAACTAGATTCAATCTATATCAGTGTGTATATCAATGTATACACGGAAAAAATATTTTACAGTAATTTTGGTAACACAAATCCTTTTATTTTATATAATATACATGCATAACCATTCAAATATCATAATTTAATCCAATATAATAATCGCGATTTCCTCAATATTAAATCTTCAATAATTTCTGAGAATCCTAAATGATCAAGATAGTCATTACATTTGATTATCATTATTTAATTGTCCTTGAACAATTCAGGTCACAATATCAATCGATAAATAATCTCATCCATTAATCAATATAGATTTATGTACCAGGATCTAACACATACAAGCAATAATGTCAACTTTAGTTGGATGCATGCATGAAAAGTAAAGAGATGCAAAAATGATATGTAAGATGAAGTAACACGATCATGAGGTGGAATCGATGATGACATCAAGAACCAATAGTAAAATGAACAATATAGTGATTAACAGTACATTCAAAATAATGCAGTGCGTACACACTAGTAATCATGATCACAGGATGTTAACGATAATGAAGAACACGATGACATAGAGAATTAATATTTAACGGACAATATTAAATTCAACAGAAAAATCAAGGAGAAGGAATCATGTACACTTACCTGATGTCGTTGAAACTTGATTTCCCTTAACTACAACTGGCACTAAATAGGATTCGCGGCCTAAATATTGCGTGAGTTAATTAGAGACTTGACATGTTATTTAGTCAGTGATAAGTTGAATGAGTGTACTTTTTACTATGTATTATAATTTTGGTTTGTTAATATTTTCAAATAATTCACTATTTAGAATTTTAGCAACCATTTAAAAATATATTTTCATGATAAAGTACATGCATAAACTAATAAATTGATGTATAATATTTACATATTACTGAATTATGAATTTTATATTTTTTTGTGATATTTAAAAATTTATTAGCAATTTTTAAATAAATGGTTTTAAATAATAATTATAAAAAATATTTAATTTCATGTTATTCTAAGTAATATTACAGAGTTCTAAATTTAGTTTGTGATTTTCTGTGAATTTTCTGAGTTTATTTTAAATTTTTTTGAATTAAATAAGCCTAAAATTCAATAAAAAGTTTAACAAGTTTATTTGCTACAGTAACGGGTCTGCTATAGTAACGGGTCTAGATCTGGGTCTGCTATAGTGTCAGGTCGGGTCTGGTCTGCTACAGTAACATTTCTAAATACATATAATTTTAAATCTAATTTTCTTTTCCTTTTTCTTTTTCCTTTCTTTCTTTTTTTTCTTTTCTTTTTTTTAATTAGGGCTAGGTTGGATCTGTAAAACAGACTCGAACTCAGGTTTGATCAGGCCCTGGCCTGACCATACCAGGCTTGGCTAGACTGGCCTGGCCAAGGCCAGGTTTGGCTGGCCTAGAGGCTTTCAGCCTGGACCTGGCCGAGAGCAATAGCTCACTTTTTTTTCTTTTTTTAATTGAAAATAATTTCTAAAAATCAATTAAAAATTATGATAATTAGGAGACAAGTCTTAGGTGTCCCTATATATTTTTATTAGAATTTTAAAATAAGTTTTTCGTAGTAAAATTAGTAATTTAACTAATATATGCTTCGTGTTTGATGAAATGCCAACAAGAACTAAAATCTACGACAATGCAAAATAACTTACCCGGAAAGCTTCCTTTCAGTCTAAATCTTCTTCCTCACGTCTATCACCTTAGAGTCTTGGGAGAGAAGGTACTCATGCTCACACAAGGGGTGTGCGCTAGTTTGGTCGGTCTCCGATGGAGATCGTTGGAAGAGATGGAGGTCACGGAAGTGGAGGTTGTTAGACTTATTATGTTTTAAAGTCTAATTATTTTGGGCCTAATCAAGTCAATTGGATATTTGCACCCGCCCACTTAACCTATGTTGTTTGACCCAATAAAGAATTGATCAAACCTAAATGGTTTGGGTTTAGACACGTTTTCAATTACACTTAGCCATGAGTGTATTTAAATTAGAATGTGGGACTCATCTACACGTGTGGAACTCGTGTTATAAATCAAGGGCCTAGATCTATGATGAGTTGAACTAGGGTTTTTGATGCTATATATATCATGAGTAGGGTTCCCTCTCCACCAATAAGAATAACCATCTCTCTCTTAGAGGCCTCTCATCTCCTCTAAGGATAAAGAAGAGAACTTGGTGGCTAGAGAGAAGAATCCTCTCCCTCAACTCCGGCGTTCTCGAGATCGTGCAACCTTCGGCATTCTCTTCGTAATGGAATCAGGTATGCTTAAAACCCTCCTTCCCTTTGATCATGATAAAAAGGCTTACAGTATATGTATATCTTGTATGGAATAAATTTAGATCTAACAATTGGTATCAGAGCCTCCTCTTTATCAGATCATAGGGATCAACAGAAATTATGATCTCGATCTATAAATATCATAAAAATATCTCCTTTGATTCAATAAATATTTTGTGTCTCATATGTTGGATCAAAAGGTTAAAAGGAGTGATTTTTATTAAATTTAACATGTATATAATTTTATAAAATTTTGATTTGTGTGTTATTCTGAATTAAAAAAAAAAATGTGTGCCTTGTCTGCATGCAGGCGCTTGCAGGCGCCTGCATGTTAGGCAACGAAAAAAAAAGGGGGGGATGTTAGATGCATGCGCTGGAAGCACCAGCGCATGCATCATGAAGGAGATTTCAAAGTTAAAAAAAAAAAAGGATATTTTGACATGGCCTTGCATGCATGCAGACATGTGCCTGCATGCATGCACGCACATGTAAGGCAAAAGGGATTTTTTTTTAAAAAGAATAATTAAAAAAAGGTTAATTATTGTGGGTTTCATGAATTAATTAAGATTATGAGATTATCTAGGATTCGGATAGAGATTGAATTTTACTCTAATAAGGAAACCTACTACTAATTAATCTCATATTTAATTTCAATTAGGACTGTTGAGATTGATTTGGGTATTATGATTGAGATATAATTCTAGCCTATTAAGGATATTTTGGATAGAATTCTACTCAAATAAAGAAACCTAATCTCAATCAATCTCACATTAAGCTAATTGGGTTTTATTCAGTTTATTTAAACCCGAGCTATTAAGGAAACCCATAAGTTAACCATTGCGGGTCGGGTCTGATTTAGACCCGATTAGCACTGCAGACCCGTTTTGCCAATAGAAACTTCAATTAGCCGTTACGGGCTCATACGACCTCTGTTTTGGGCATGTAAATAGCCGTTTCGAAGCTCTTGACGAGCACTACAGTATTACAGGCATTAGACATGACAAAACAATAGTTAGTTGACATAAAGAAGGCATTGAAGTGTTTGTTTATCATGGTTACGTGTATCCTTACATGCTTCCGCTTCATTAATATTTATACTATTGCTTATATTGTCTAGCATGATGAATATTGATGTATATTACAGTTAATAAAACACAGATAAAGATATATACATGTTCAAGCTAAAGAATTTATAAAAGAGCTTATTTAATTGCGTATGTAGTTCATGCGGACAATAGCCGGCCCAAAGGAAGACTATTGTTTGGTCGAATTATGTACGGTGTCGGATACTTGATGTGGGTAATGCAAGTGGGAGAACCTTGGTGTGTGGTAATCGGCCCAAAGGAAGGTTGTCACATTATAGGCCCATATTGCATTACCCTTATCAGCTAGTCCGATGGCGGAACAAGAATCCAGATGCATAAATTTGTGTGGCCCATGCGTGTGACAATCGGCCCAAAGGAAGGTTGTCATTATGGCCGGGTCATTACATATATTATATGGCCAATATAGATTATTAAACTTTAGGACCAATCCTATAAAGTGACAGTCGGCCCAAAGGAAGGCTGTTCTCTTACATAGGACCTAGACTTTAGGATATCTATATTGGGCCAGTACAGTGTTGGCATATAGAGACACAACTTGTTCTGAAAGTTTAACCGGCAGCTCTATCGGTTAAACTGGTTGTATTTTCTGAAATTCATTTTTTTATGGCTATTACAGTAGAATTTTATTAAATGCAATATTTATGTTAAACTGATGAGAAATTGTACACTTATGTAGTTTAAATTGAAAGGTACAAACTTTAAGAAGTGGTAAGACTATGAAAATGATCGTTCTTGAATTCATGCACCTAGAGTACACCTTAAAGATTGATGGATCTCTACTATTACTAATAAAAGTTCAGCAAAGAAAAGGTCAATTATGGTAAGTGGGAGAGATCTTACAAGATGTGTCTAATGGTCATAAAGCACACTATTCCTATGACTATTAGGGGTGCTATGCCTGATAAGGTTAGTGCTAAGAGTTTTCTAGCTGAAGTAGTAGACCGATTTACTAAATCGGATAAAGTTGAGGCTAGTACGCATCTTAGCAAGCTAGTAAATATGCGCTACAACGGTAAAGGAAACATAAGGGAGTACATTATGAAAATGTCTAATCTTGTTTCAAAACTAAAAGCACTGAAATTGAAACTCTCTGAAGAAATTCTAGTGCACTTCATTTTGATTTCTCTTCCTCCACAGTATAACCCTTTCAAGATTAATTATAATGCTCAAAGGGAAAAGTGGAGTCTCACTGAGCTCATTAGTCACTGTGTTCAGGAAAAAGAAAGGTTGAAACAAGAAAAGACTGAAAGTGCTCACTTAGCATTTCAGGGTAACATCACTAATAAGAAAAGGAAAAGTGAAACTAAAGGGAGGAACATAAACACCACTACAGTGGCTGATCCTAAGTGGCAAAAGTGCAGAAAAAGTAGCCTAAGGTCATTGCATACTTCTTCTGTAAGAAAGTAAGCCACCTTAAGTAGGAATGCATAAAGTATCAGAAATGGCTATTTATCGGGTATATCTCATATTTATGTTTGTTCTGAGATTAATTTAGCTTTAGTGCCACTTTATAAATTATGAATAGATAATTCACATAAACGATTCAATGCGAAACTTCCAAACCCAAAGGAGGCCCAGCCCAGCTGAGCGATACGTATACATGGGTGATGGAAATAAAGTTGCAATTAAAGTTGTTGGAGTTTGTAGGCTTAAATTAGATTTTGATTTTTTGTTTTAGATTTGGATGAGACTTTATATATACCGTCCTTTTAGGCGGAATCATATTTCAAATTCATTTGTTAGACAGATCTAGTTTTACTGTCACTCTTGATAATGAAATGCTTAGTCTACTTTCCAAACCTAAAGTTGTTAATACTAGAATTCTGATTGATAGCTATATAAATTGAAACTTCATGCTTTATGTACTGAGTCTCTATATGTGAATGATATAGGCACTAAGCGAAAATTAATTAAAGAAACATTAGAAAGTTTGGTACTAGACGAAGTTCAGGTGTCTTAATTTTGTGTATACAGACATTTGTGGTCCATTCCCTACAGCTTCTTGGAATGGTCATGAATATTTCATCACTTTTATAGACAATTACTCTCGTTATGGGTACCTATACTTGTTCCATGAGAAATCCCAATCATTGGACATGTTTAAAGCCGTTAGATCTGATCATGGTGGTGAGTACTATGACGAATATGACAAATCAGGTAAATGTCCAGAATTATTTGTCAATTTCTGAAAGAGTGATATTATCGCTTAGTACACCATATCAGGGACACCTCGTCAAAATGGTATTACTGAGAGATAAAATCACACACTAAAGGATATGGTTGGGAGTATGATAGCTCACACCACTCCACCAAAGTCATTATATATTAAAGCCTTAAAAATGATTGTCATCTCCTTAATAGAATACCTAGCAAAACAGTAATTAAAACCCCGTATGAGTTATGGACTGGAAAACTCTCAGTATTGGGCATCTAGATGTTTGGGGTTGTCCAGCGGAAGCTCGGCCATATATATCATATGAGAAGAAGTTGGACTCAATGACAGTTAGCTGTTTATTCGTAGGGTATTCTGAGAGGTATAAAGGCTTTAAGTTTTATTGTCCCTCCACTAAGAACATAAAGACAGGTTACTAAATTTTGAGAATATTCAGAACAGTGGGAGTCAACTACATAAAGATTTCATATTTAAGAAAGAACATATTGTTATACCCATGACAATTGTTCCAAATGATAAAGTAGTTGTTCCACTTCAAGATGAAAATACAGTTGCATCCTTACGAGATACATATATAATTCATCTTGAAGTAGATCATGCTGGTGAGATAGAAACTGAAAATTCTCAACCACAAGTGCCTAGGAGATCAACTAGGAAGAGGAGATCAGTCATTATAAATGACTCTATAGTTTATCTCCAATAGCATGAGTTTGACATAAGGTTAGAGGATGACCCTGCATCCTTAAATGAGGCCAAACTCAACATTCACTCCACTAAGTGGTCAAATGCCATGAAAGATGAGTTAAAATCTATAAAGGATAATGATGTTTGGGATTTAGTAGAGTTGCCTAAAGGAAAGAAACCGATTGGTTATAAATGAACCAAGCGAGATTCGAAAGGCAATGTCGAAAGGTATAAGACACATCTTGTCACAAAGGGATTCACTCAAAGAGAAGGCATTGACTATAAGGAGACTTTCTCCCTGATTTTCATGAAGCATTCTTTTAAGATTATTATGGCACTGGTGGTTCACTTTGACCTGAAGTTATACCAAATGAATGTTAAGATTGCCTTTCTTAATGGTAGCATTGAGAAGGAAATCTGTATGGTGCAACCAGAAAGTTTTAAAGTGAAGGTTTCATAATATTTGGTTTGCAAATAAAGAAATTCATTTATGGTTTAAAGCAAGCATCTCGTTAATAGTATTTGAAATTTGATCAAGTAATATCCGTTTTTTGATTTTAAGGAAAATATAGTTGATCAATGTATTCAACATAAATTTAAAGAGAGTAGACTTATATTTCTTGTGCTATATGTGGATGACATTCTACTAGCAAGTAACGATATGGTTCTTTTACTTGACACTAAGAGTCTTCTCTCAAAGAACTTTGAGATGAAAGATCTTGGAAAAGCTTCTTTTGTGATAGGCATCCAGATTCAACGTGACAGGACACGTAGAATATTAGGTTTATCATAAAAGCCCTATATCGATAAGGTGCTAGATAGATGTGGCATGAAGAATTGCTCTAAGGGAGATAAGTTGAGTTTACTCTAATGTCTCAAGAACGATCTATAGAAAGAGCAAATGAAAGACATTCCATATGCATTGGCGGTTGGAAGTCTGATGTATGCTCAAGTTTGTACCCATCAGACATAGCATATACCGTTGAGAAACTTGACAGAAACTTGATCAATCATGGGATTGATCTCTAGAAGACTGTCAAGAAGGTTATACGATATCAATAAAAGACTATATGAAATCTGATCAGTTGCAGCTGATTGGATACACAGATTCAGATTATACTGGATGTATCGACAATAGGAAGTCCACTTTATTTTACATTTTCCTTATTGTAGGAAGATGGTGGATTTAGTCGAGAGGCAATTACAGCTACACTGTGACAATAAAAGCTATAAAGCTCTACTGCAATACTGACAAGAGTTCAGCAAAGTCGAAGCATATCGACATCAAGTTTCTTGTCATCAATGATAAAGTTCGGAATCATATTTTGTCTGTTGATAGTGATGACACTATTCTTAACATTACAGATCCACTCATTAAAGGACTTTCACCTAAAGTATTCTTAAAGCATATTGCTCATATGGGGATGACTAGTCATTATGATATCCTGATTTTGTGAGAGTGGATAATTTTATATAACAGACATTATTTCTAAGTGCACTTTATAGATATTTGTTGATTCTGATAAATAAAATTATAACTGCTTTCCTAAAGTTTACTTTTGCGCATTTGAATTTATTGAATAAGCAGTTAGACTCATTGGAGCCATAAAGTTAGACTCGTTGGAGTCATAAGGCTAGACTCGTTGGAGTCATATAGTGGAAGCCAGTTAGAATTGTACCTTATTTGATCAGAGGACATTTCCATGCCACACGTCCACATTTGATCTATGTCGTTAGGCGTTCTGAAACTTGTGATATGGAAGGTCCTACCTCGATTATACAGAAGGTAACGATCGCCATGTTCAGTGGCAGGACACTTAATGGACCAGATTGTTTTGAAACGTGGTTTGTTGGCGGTTAAAGTTTTGACGTCATACAGTTATGCATAATATCTATTCAGTATGACTTGCTTGGCCCAAGTGGGAGATTGTTAGACTTATTATGTTTTAAAGTCTAATTTATTTTGGGCCTAATCAAGTCAATTGGATATTTGCACCCGCCCACTTAACCTATGTTGTTTGACCCAATAAAGAATTGATCAAACCTAAATGGTTTGGGTCTAGACACGTTTTCAATTACACTTAGCCATGAGTGTATTTAAATTAGAATGTGGGACTCATCTACACGTGTGGAACTCGTGTTATAAATCAAGGGCCTAGATTTATGATGAGTTGAACTAGGGTTTCTTGATGCTATACATACCATGAGTAGGGTTCCCTCTCCACCAACAAGAATAACCATCTCTCTCTTAGAGGCCTCTCATCTCCTCTAAGGATAAAGAAGAGAACTTGGTGGCTGGAGAGAAGAATCCTCTCCCTCAACTCCGGCGTTCTCGAGATCGTGCAACCTTCGGCATCCTCTTCGTAATGGAATCAGGTATGCCTAAAACCCTCCTTCCCTTTGATCATGATAAAGAGGCTTACAGTATATGTAGATCTTGTATGGAATAAATTTAGATCTAACAGAGGTCGATGATGGTGAGCTCGACGGATCTCCCGGACGATGCCGGTGGCTCGATGGAAACCATGGAAGAGTCGTGCTCCACTTCAGTGGCACCACAGGAAGTAGAACGAGGAAAGAAGAACTCGATAAGGATAGGGCTCACCGGAGGAGGGAGTGCGGGCGTTGGTGCGCAGGGGCATGACAGTCTTGGCTGTGTTGTCGAGCCAAGGGAGTTAGCGGCCTGAGTTGGGGTGTGCACAGCTGCGTGCATGGTGACACCATGGAGGAGGATCAATGGCATGGGGAAGGTGGTATGGAGTTTGGTTGTGTGATGAGAAGAAAAAGTAGGGTTTATATGAGGGAGATAGAGAGAGAACGGGTGGGGGACGTGAGAGAGAGGAGAGGGCAAGTGGAAGAACGTGGGAGGAAGAGAGAGAAACGTAGTTAAGTCTTGCAGCATGGGGACGTGGGAAGAAAGTGGGGGGAAGATGAAGGGAAGGTTTGCAAGGTTTAAATAAAATGTGTGAGTCGCCAGTTGGTTTAGACTTGAGAAGTTGGGAGTGGGTGTCAGGGGTTCAAAACTTGGACCAATTTTATGGGGTTTTGGTTTTTATTTGTTAGAATAAAGGATGAAGTTGGAAAAAAGTACATGTAGATGATTCTGTCTTTACAAGCATACGCTAATGTGGCATTGTGGTAGAGCATTCAACCCTCATGATATTTTGGGTTAGGTTTGAAACCTGATGGCCTCAAGAACAGATTTTTCTTATTTTATTTTTATTTTTATCTTAATTGCATTTTTTATAAATTAGTATTGAATTATTAGCTTATTTGATTAAATTTCTATTATTTCAGAAAAACCCTAAAAAATTCATAAAAATAGAAAATTTCATCCTGAACCTTGTTGTAAAGTCGAATCCCTTAAATTGATCGCCCATTGTTAATTAAAAATCCCAGAGTCAATCTGTGATACCGATCGACTCCGAATTAAGATTCTTTTCCAATAAATCTCAAAAAAATTTTGAAAAACCCAAAAAAATTTAAAATACAGGGAAATAATATTTTGAGCTAAAATGGCCTAAATCTTGCTATTAAGATGATTAAATCGGGTATCAGATATCAGTATTGGCACACATACATTAGGAACCAAGGGTTACAGTTTGCATGATAAATTGAATAAAAGTAGGGAGTACGGATCGCAACAACTCAGATTCAAATCAGATCCTACAAGATTCATATAAGGCTCAATATAAATTTATTGGATCAACCTGCGAATTCAAACCCTTGCTAAAAAAAAGTTAGGATACATTTGAGAATTCAACCTTAATAATTTATTGGTTTTGAATTT
Source organism: Agave tequilana (assembly GCA_038442645.1). Taxonomy (NCBI): domain Eukaryota; kingdom Viridiplantae; phylum Streptophyta; class Magnoliopsida; order Asparagales; family Asparagaceae; genus Agave; species Agave tequilana. Next base: position 29,389 of record JAVJIF010022678.1, read on the forward strand.
GGATCTGGGTTTTGAGTTATCCAAATTCAATACTTCTCTCTCTCTCTCTCTCTCTCTATATATATATATATATATATATATATATATATATATATATATATTTATTTATTTATATATATGGTTACTGTACCTCAGCCGACGGCTGAGAGAGTTTCTCAACCGGCGGTGACGTGGCTGAATATATGCCACATATCGGTCGCAAAGTGTAGGCGTCAAAAAAATCAAAAAAATCCCGCCTAAAGAATCGTGAATCAAATTGACAAAAATACCCCTCTTTTACTTCTAAACTAGCATAAACTCATCCACAAACAAAATTTACCTAAAGAATTTTCAGTTGAATATATCTACAGTTATAAAATTCTTAAGTCTACTACATTGAAAATATAATAGAAAAAATTTGTATCAAGATAATGTGAAATAAACAACAACATTGAAAAGTAAAAAACATGTTTGAAACATAAAAAAACTATTGTTATCACTGCGTCCATGGTCGCACTTTCTATCACTGCGTCCATGGTCGCAGACTTAGTGTAATATAACTTTCAATTCTATATCACGTCTGCGACCCTAGTCGTATTCCTTATTCGCATAAAAATAACAGACGAAACATGCTATCGTTCAGCACTGCGACCTCGTTCAGCACAGCGACTAAAGTCGCAATCTTTTGTCAGCACTGCGACCAAAATCGCTATCTTTTTTCGCATGCCTTATGTAACAGATTTTTGATAGTTTTATAAAGTAGATTAGCCATGCTACCCTGAGATCAGGAAGACGTATATCACATCTTATAAAATATATATTAATTACACTGAATTAAATAAAGTAATTAATACTCTATCTACCGTGATACAACAACAGTCTCGAAAAAAGAGATGAACTAATATTAATCTCGATAAAGGAAAGATGTGCACCATACGTAATCTAAAGATATAGGAAAAACATTTTATAAAAAGTTAATTTGTACTTCACTTAGTAAACCTCTGGAAAAAAGGAACTCTTCGGATTATCCCACCATAACTCTTCAATTAAATATTTAATTTTTTTTACCACTTCTTCTAATACTCAACCGCCATCTATAACAATTATTATTACTATTCATATTCTTTCACATTATTGACCTTTATATAGTGCTTGTAACTAATATATTATCTCATATCTAAAAACTATATTTTTGCTCTTCCTTTTCAGTTTGATTTCAAAAACTTCTAGAAAACAATGCATTCTTGAATCATGTCTTCCCCATCTTCTTCCTCTGAACACTCAGATTTTAACTTCAATCATTCCCCCCACCGATCCTCTTTCTTCAGGGTATTCTAGTGAATCTGATACCAGTCTGGACTTCACTCCTTTTGACTATCTCACTACATCAAATAATATTTTAACTGATTCTCCTCTTCATGAGGATGATGAAGTTTTCATGGGGCTTGGTGAGGAGGAAATTATTCCTCTGCCACTTGACAGAGACATACTTGATGAAAGCATGTCCTCTGATGCTGGAGGCTCACTTTCTTGACACGGATCGGACGAAGAGCTTGATAGAGACGATCCATTCTGGGAGTTTATCGATGAACCAAAAAACCCTCAAAAACTGGAAGATGATAAGAAAATAAGTGATGAACAAGAAGACGAGGAGAATGAAGATGACGAATCTGCTTATGATGGTGATGACGACGAGGATTAGGATTTCATGATCTTCTGATACTCAACGTTATTTTGTCTTATTTTAAGAGCTTTTAATGCTCTTTTTTGTAAGATCTCTTTCTGACCATATTATGTTATAAATAAAATTTACTTCTATCTGTAAAATAATCTTTCATATTTTTAAAATACATATAAAGTATACTGTATAGTTATTATTTCTACATCTTATCTGTAATAATGGACGCAGTACTCATATAATAATTACATATGAAAATTGCGACCACGGTCGCTGTCCAGTCATAAACAGTTTGATCGTTTTGAATTCAATAAAGTTAAAAACAGCTACCATGGTCGCAGTCTAAAATTAAACTATATAAACCGATAATACTACGAACATTATTGCAGTCCTCTCAAATCAGTATATTTCGCTGAATATCACAAAGTAGAAAACTGCGACTGCTCTCGTTAAACACTGCGACCATAATTCCAGTCCTACTTCGCATGCAATAAGTAAAAAAATTCGTAGTTTATAGGCGGCTGAGACAACAGTTACAGTGAAGAGAAAATATATAAAATCATACGTAAACTGCGACTATAGTATCAGTCCTTAGTCACCATTATTACATTTAACTTAGTAAAAAATTCATCAACAAAAAATGCTTTAATGAGTACTGCGACCATAGTCCCAGTCCTTGAACGCATGCTATATGAAAAAAAATTTAATAGTTTATAGGCGGCTGAGACAACAGTCACAGTGAAGAACAAATATATAAAATAATACGTAAACTGTGATTATAGTATCAGTTCTTAGTCACCGTTATTACATTTAACCTAGCAAAAAAAACGTCCACGACTTGCTCTCGTTAAGCACTGCGATCATAGTTGCAGTCCTTATCCGCATTCAATATGTAAAATAATAATAATAATAATTTATACATTACATGTGAAAAAAAGTAAACTGCGACTATATTCAAAATCAGTAAATTTCAAATTAGTAAACAAAAAAAATTAGTAAAGAAGCATTCAAATTAGTTTCGTGATTTGATGAAATTGTTCGCAGTTTGGTCGCAGTTATAAAAGATAATTGTGACAATATTGACTAACGTCAGAAATATAAAAAATAATAAACTATACAGATCCACTGCCTTTTACTGCCGGGGTATTTAGTAATTTCAACTGTTTCAATAGGCGGAGCGTCCTTTCTAGTGTGGCTAATAATGTGCCACGTCACCGCAGGCTGAGAGGGTCTCTCAGCCGTCGGCTGATATACATTTTTCTCATATATATATATATATATATATATATATATATATATATATATATATATATATATATATATATATATATATATATATATATATATCAGAAATATGTATATCAGCCGACAGCTGAGAGTCTCTCTCAACTTGCGGTGATGTGGCACATTATTTGTCACACCAATAAATTGTGGCCTGCCTGTTGGAATAAGTGAAATTACTAAATACTCCTCGATAAAAGGTACTTATCCCACTATTATTTATTTATTTTTTCCTATTTCGTGTTCTGCTCGTTATCAGATTTAGGTTTTCCTTTTCCTGCCATAAAGTTTTTTCTAAAAGTAGCAGTTTCCGGATCAGATTTTTTCTCTTTTTTTACTTTGCAGACCTAAATCTTCTATTTTATTTTAATGTCGACGCCGGAGCAGATCGCTTCCCCTGCCAATTCTGGTCACCGTCGTCCCCGATCTCTATCTCCGATCTAAATATGAACCATATATCATCTGGTTCAACTTCCTGATAGAATACTGAAAGTATTGAAGGGTTGAGTACTTTGGATGCTAATCAAGCAATTTATTTTGTAGGATCTGAATTCACATGAAGAAATGTCTGGAAGCTCAGTTATTTTTTTAGGGAAACAGTTTTTCATTAAGCTAACTTAGCAAAACTTAGCAGAAATTAAGCTAACTTAGCAGAACATAAAAACACAGCGACCAAGGTCGCACTGTTATTTTACATAGCGATAGAGGTCGCAATTTTTTAATTAACACAAATAATTTACCATGAAGGGGCCTTTGTTTCTTCATACTACGACCAGGGTCGTAGTATCCTATTAGGCTAACTTATTAGAAAAAACTGCGATCAGACCCCAAAAATGAGAAAACAGACGACAACCCTGCGATATCAGTCACAGAGATTTAAAAAAAATAATCTTAAAAAAAACGGACGTTAATAATTTTGATTTTTTTTATAAATACTGCGACTAAGATCGCATAAACCTAAGACACTAATACAAATAACTGCGACCCAAGTCGACAAAAATGGAATGAAAAAAAATAACTTTTGACCTTGGTCGCTGTGTTAAAAAATTAAAAAATTTTAAAAAAAATGAATCTCTATTAAAATCGTTAATTCTTATTTTTCTTTTCATCTTAAACTGTGACTTGGATTAAAGATTTTTACTTCTTTAAATCAAAAAAAGCGACTCTTTCTCTCTTATTTGTGACCATGGCCACAAGCTAATTTATTTTTAAAAAACAAGATTCTTGAAAAATTTATGAAAAAACATAATTTTCTAGACAAAATTCAATTCTCAAACACTTTTAATTAAAGTTAAATTAAAATATGGAATTTTCTGTAAAAAAAGAAAGGGAATCAAAACTGAAAAATATAACTATTAAGGTTACAAAACCTAAAAAAAATTTATAGGTTTCCCATTTACCTTTTTCCACGGATGATTTCTTGGGCGCCATCTTGATCAGATCTTTTTTAAAAAACAAAATTTTAAACGAAAAAGATCAAAAATTTTAGGAAAAAATAACACTAAACTTTTTGGATTGATAAACTGAAATTTTCAGATCTGTATTTTTTTCAAAGAAAGGTTTTACATACAGTAAAAAGTTATGAGTGAGGGTATTTTCGTCAATGCGATTGTTGAAGTGACTGATACTTTCTCGGGCAGGAATTTTTTAGATTTTTCTGTCAAAATTAATGACAATTTCGTGGCCATTATGTTGCCACGTCCCACCGGCTGAGAAACTCTCTCAGCTAGCAGCTGAGGTATAGTAAACCCTATATATATATATGTGTGTGTGTGTGTGTATACATTTATATATATACATCTATGTATATATATACATATATGTATATACATAGATGTATATATATATATACATATATGTATATATATATATACATATATGTATATGTGTGTGTGTGTATATATGGGTTACTCTATTTTAGCTGCCAGCTGAGTGAGACTCTCTCAGCTGTCACTTCAATATAGTCGCAAGTCGCAGTCTACTGTAACATGGTCGCAGTGCTAAAAAATCATATGTTTTCAGTGTAATTAGGACTGTGACCATGATAGCAGTCTTCAGAGAAAGACTGCGATTATGACAGCAGTTCTCATAAAAACACTATGACTTAATCACAGTCTTCATATAAAACTGCGATCATGGTACCAGCACCAAAATTTTGATTGAAATTCAGCCATGTTGCGCCAGCTGAGAGAGTCTCTCTCAGCTGGCGGCTGAGGTACAGATTCCTCATAAGTTTAAACAAATTTCACTAAAAGTTTAAACAGAAGTTGAAATATTTTGTTGCTTAAATATGTCTGTTTATTTTATTTCTTAAAAATATTGAACATATCTAAACATAAACAAATAATATTATATTAATTATATTGATAAAGGAAAATTTTAGATTGAACTAAGTGAATAACTATAAAAATGTTCATTCGGTCTTTCAAGTTAATAGGTTTGGATCATTTATAACTAGACTCAATAAACAATTAAATTACTTTTAGGATTCACATCTTATCCCATGAGCAATCAACTATAATTTTAAGATTTAAACTCAAAAACTCAGGTTACATTTTTACAACCAGCCGCATGAACAAAGGCAATGTTGGCAGAGCATTAGCCCCAGAGTGGACTAATTCACATGATATGTTCACCAAAGAGTGATATCCTGAAAATAATAAAGAGAGAGTGTGTGTGCATGTAAAGAAGAGAGAGGCTCGGGAAGGAACATGGAAAAAAGTTGTCAGGTTCAAACAAGATGAAAGCTGATAAAATATTGGGTGACTCTGAGGACCTTGTTTGGTAACAAGAACAAATAAGAGAGTTTAAGAGTAAGAGTGTAATTATGAGATGGCTTGTGAAAGACAAAAGTGAGATTTTTTGGGGAAAAAAAATTATGCACTTTGCCTCTTATTTTTTGAGGTCAAGTGCTCAACTCCTACACCAATTCAAAATTAGCGTAGGAGTAAGCCCATCCAACTCTCCAACTCTCCCTAACTCGTCTCTCAAAAACTTACGACTCCAACTTCCCGATATTCAAGGCTGTTTGGATTCAAGAAAGTGGGCGAAAGTGAGAAAGTGGGGAAGTGTCATTTCCCACTTCCGCTGTCGATCCAAACACCAGAAAAGAAAAATGAGAAAACCTAATTTTCTTTCTTTTCCCTTTAACACAATCATTTTCTCACTTCCAGGGTACTACAGTTAATTTTTTGGTCATATAAATCTGTAATAAATTGTAGCTCAAAACAGCTAATTTTGTGATCATGTAAATTTCACTTCCATTCTAATTACAATCTATTTTTTTATAATTAATTTTTATTTGAATATTATTTTACGGTCAACTTTATGGTCAACTTTTTCATTCTCACTTCCACTAGCCAAATATCAGAAAAACACAATATATTTTTTCACTTTCACTTCCCAACTACAAACCAAACACCGAAAAAGATACACACAAACTCTCATTTTCCAAAAGAAAAAAAACCTACTCCCACTTTCTCACTTCCCCCCACTTCCTTGAATCCAAACAAGACCGTAGGAAAGTGAGGTTCACCTGTAAGAAAAATTTACACATAGAAAGTGGGAAAATGAGCTTCACTTAGGGTCGTCTGGGTAGAAACCCAATTTGTGAAACCTGATGGTATAGTAAATCCAGTTGGAAAAGTCAGTGGGCCCAGTGTATCAGGCTCAGGTTAAATTTCATCATAACCTATTTGGCTGATCAAAAAGGGCTCAACGAAAAAAGAATTGGACCAGAGTAAATTGATCGCCGGTGTGGTTAGCGCTCATAATTCCAAAGCTGAATTTTAATCCCACAACGGAAAGTTTTGTTGGAGGAGAGAGTACAGTAGAGGAGGTGCATTCATGCCAGGTGCTGTTGAAGATTGCTAAGAAATCTACGACGAAAGGCAAAGGAACAGCGGGCAGGAAAAAGCAGCAGCAGCAGAAAAAGACAGAAGTCGGTCGACCGGTCCGGTCGACCGACGTGCACAACATGCACAGGAGTTGGAGCGGTCGACCGGCCCGGTCGACCGAAGGGCTCTGACTGACAAACCCCAACTCTCGGGTTTGTTCGGTCGACCGGCCCGGTCGACCGGAAGCCCCTGACTGACAAACCCCAACTCTCGGGTTTGTACGGTCGACCGGCCCGGTCGACCGGTATTGGAGAATTAGGAGGTCGGTCGACCGTCCCGGTCGACCGACACGCGGGTTCTGGGTTTTTTCTGCTGATCCGCTGTATGAGGTATTTAAGCCTAAAGAATTTCTAGGGTTTCAATCTCTGCGAAAATTGTATTTGCTTGAGTTCTCTTGCATTCAAAGAGACTTAGAGCAACTTGTATTCATCTTCCTAATAGTAAAACCTCTCCATTGATTGCCCCGAGGACGTAGGCACGTTGGCCGAACCTCGTTAAACTGTGTGTTTGTGATTTGTGAGTTTTTTTCTCTTGTGATTGCATTGTGCTGGAGATCTAGGGATTCTCTATTGGTTCGTTGTTGTGATTGTCTGCGCGCACAACAAGTGGTATCTGAGCATCAGGCTACGCTTGGGATTCTGAGGATTCGAAGGGCTCCAGGTCTGATCAGGTGGAGATCGTGTGTCGATCTCAGGTCAGAGGTATTGGTGTTCGAGGAGATCGTGTGTCGATCTCAGGAGGACGCAAGGAGGGCTTGTTGAATCAGTGTTTGGAGTAGATCCGGTGAGAAACTCGATCTAGGGTTTCAAGAGGCAGGTAAAAACCTCATTTTTATCTGAGTAGAGATCTATTTTCAATTGGATTATTCTTCCGCATAAATAGAGAATCAAAAGAAGACTTCAATGGCAGAAGAAACTACTTCCGTTAAAACAATGAATCACTCAAGAATTGAAGTTGTTAAGTTCAATGGAACTAATAATTTCGGGATGTGGAGGTGTGAGGTTATGGATGCACTGAATGCACAGAACCTTGAGGACACGCTCCTACTGGAGAGAAAGAAGATCACTACCACTGAGGAAGAGTGGGCGAAGATGAACAGGTCGGCATGTGGCTTGATACGTTCATGCTTGTCACAAGACATCAAATATCTTGTACAACATGAGACGTCAGCGAAGAAACTGTGGAATACTCTTGAGAAGAAGTACCTGACAAAGAGTGTGGAGTCTAGGTTGCAACTTAAGAGTAAGCTGTATCAGTTCAGGATGCAGAGGGGAAGCACAGTAAACGAGCACATCAACCGATATACGAAGCTTCTTACAGACTTGCTAAATGTGGATGTCACTGTAAGTGAGGAAGACAAGTCAGTCATTCTCCTGAACTCACTCCCACCGGAGGAGTATGAGACATTCACTATGACATTCATTAATGGAAGGCAAACCTTAGTTTATGATGAAGTGTCGTCAGCACTGATGAGTTATGAGACAAGGAAGAATGAGAGACATTCTGGTCGGTCTAGTTCATCAGCGGAGGCTTTGGAAGTAAGAGGCAGAAATTCATCGAGGAAAGGCAAGGAGGTGAGAGGAAGATCGAAGTCTAGGTCGGGCTTCAGGGATCTTAAGAAAAATCAGTGCATGTTCTGCAAAGAGATTGGGCACTGGAAGGTTGACTGTCCAAAGTACAAGGGGAAGAAGAAGGAATCAAAGTCTGAGGCAAATCTGGCAAGAGTGACAAAGGCCGCAAGTGGTAAATCACAGACAGATGGTTCAGATTCAGATTCTTCGGTGTTCTCCTTTTCAGTGACCGCTCCCGTCGTAGGCTACTCGGGGGATAACGAGTGGATCCTGGACACAGGTGCTACATATCATGTATGCCCTAATCGAGATTGGTTTACCAGTCTTGAGAAGTTGGAGGGATGTTCGGTCGTCATGGGCGATGATCATCCGTGCATCATGAAGGGTGTAGGCACTATTCCGATCAGGATGTTTGATGGGATGGTGAGGGAGCTGAAAGAAGTGAGATATGTACCTCAGCTGAAGAGGAACTTAATCTCTGTGGGTGCTTTGGAATCATTGGGGCTCAGTGTGTCTATTAAAGAAGGTGTTCTTAAAATGACAAAGGGCTCAATGGTGGTGTTGAAGGCTGACCGCCGGAATAATTTGTATTACTTGAAGGGTAGTACAGTGACAGGGCAGGTGGCAGCTTCTACTAGTCAGAAGGAAGATCTAACCCGGCTATGGCACATGAGGCTGGGACATGCAGGGGAGAAATCGATGCAAGCTCTTGTGAGGAAAGGGCTGCTGAAGGGTGCAGAGACCTGCAAACTGGATCTGTGTGAACATTGCATCATCGGCAAGAAGACGAAGGTGAAGTTTGGTACAGCTTCACACTGCACCGAAGGCATTCTTGATTATGTTCACACGGATGTATGGGGACCTTCCAAGACTGCATCAATTGGAGGTAACCACTATTTTGTGTCGTTCATTGATGACTATTCTAGGCGATGTTGGGTGTACACTATGCGACACAAAAGTGAAGTCCTAGAATTGTTTGTGAAGTGGAAGGCTAATCAGGAGAGAAGCATGGGAAGGAAAGTCAAGGTCCTCCGTTCTGACAACGGAGGAGAATATAAGTCAGATCCGTTCCTACAGCTATGTCTAGATGAGGGCATAGAGAGACACTTCACAGTAAGGGAAACTCCGCAACAGAATGGGGTGGCTGAAAGAATGAACCGAACTTTGCTAGAGAAGGTTCGGTGCATGTTGTCAAATGCAGGACTGCCAAAGAAGTTTTGGGCTGAAGCTTTGGGGCATGCATGCCATCTTGTGAACAGGTTGCCGTCATCTGCAATAGGGGGGAAGACTCCTCTGGAAGCTTGGTCAGGAAAAGATGCTGTGGACTATGATTTGCTACGGGTCTTCGGATGTCCAGCCTACTACCATGTCAAAGAAGACAAGTTGGATCCAAGAGCAAAGAAAGGGGTGTTCATTGGCTTCAAGCGAGGAACCAAGGGTTCAAGATTTGGGACCAACAGGACAACAAGTTCATAATCAGCAGGGATGTCACATTTGATGAGGCTTCGTTGATGAAGCCTACGGTCTCTCAGCAGGTGGAGACCAGCAAGACCAAAGAGCTATTGCAGCAGGTGGAGAGTGATGCAGATCCACCATCTCTAGAGGATTCAGTGTCTGTGAAGATCATTCCTGAAGTGACACAGGGAGGGGATCAAGTTGCAGAAGAAGATACTGAAGTTGTTGAAGAGGATCAGGAGCAAGTCATGGATATTGTTCCAGACCTCACTGCAGTTGGAAGACCAAAGAGGAATACTAGGAAACCTGGTTGGCTCACCACCGATATGGTTGTTGCATATGCACTTCCAGTTGTTGAAGAGGCTATTCCATCTACTTTCAGGGAAGCTGAAATCAGTTCAGAAGCTGAGTTATGGAAAGGGGCCATGGATGAAGAGATGAAATCTCTTTACAAGAACAACACATGGGAACTTACCAAGTTGCCAAAGGGGAAGAAGGCCATAGGGTGCAAGTGGGTATTTGCTAAGAAGCAGGGATCTCTTCAGGAAGATACAGTGCGTTACAAGGCAAGGCTGGTGGCTAAAGGCTACGCACAGAGAGAAGGAATCGACTACAACGAGGTGTTCTCTCCGGTAGTGAAACACTCGTCTATTCGGATTCTATTGGCTTTGGTGGCGCAGAATGAGTTGGACCTTGACCAACTTGATGTCAAGACCGCCTTTCTCCACGGCGATCTTGAGGAGGAGATTTACATGACTCAGCCCACAGGTTACAAAGCTGCAGGGAAAGAAGAGTTGGTATGTAAGCTGAAGAAATCGCTGTACGGTTTGAAGCAGTCTCCTAGACAGTGGTACAAGCGATTTGACAGCTTCATCAGAAAGAAGAAGTACACACGAAGCCACTTCGATCCATGTGTGTACTACAACAAGTTACCATCAGGGGAGTATATCTATCTACTTCTCTATGTAGATGATATGCTGATTGCTTCTAGGTCAAGATCTGCTATTGATTCTCTGAAGAAGACGTTATCGTCCGAGTTCGAGATGAAGGACCTGGGGGAAGCAAGAAAAGTATTGGGCATGGAGATCACAAGGAACAGGGATGCTGGCAGGATAAGCTTGACTCAGAAGGGCTATCTGGAGAAGGTACTGCAGAGGTTTAATATCGGGAAAGATACTAAGACTGTTAGTACACCAATGGCGCCGCACTTCAAGTTGTCAGCGAAGATGTCTCCAAGGAGTGTTCAAGAGCGTGAGCATATGTCTCATGTTCCATATGCCAATGCTGTGGGTAGCTTGATGTATGCGATGGTATGTACGAGGCCAGATATTTCACAGGCAGTCTCCATGGTGAGTCGATACATGCATGATCCTGGACAAGGTCATTGGGAAGCCGTGAAATGGATTCTGAGGTACATCAAGGGAACTGTTGATGTAGGCCTGGTATTTGAGAAGGACAACACCGGAAAGCAGGAATGCATAGGTTATGTGGATTCAGACTATGCAGGTGATCTTGACAAACGCCGGTCGACGACGGGATATGTCTTCACATTCTCATAGGCACCGGTGAGTTGGCGCTCCACACTTCAGTCTACCGTCGCGTTGTCGACCACAGAGGCTGAATATATGGCTTTGACAGAGGCCATGAAGGAGGCAATATGGCTTCAGGGATTACTTGATGATCTGGGCGTGGAACAGGATATTTTGAAGATAAACTGTGACAGCATGAGTGTCATCTACTTGGCAAGGAACCAGGTCTATCATGCAAGGACGAAGCATATTGATGTCAGGTATCATTTTGTACGGGAGATTCTAGAAGAAGGTGACATTGACTTGTTGAAAGTTCACACTTCGGAGAATCCGGCCGATATGCTTACAAAGGTGGTGACGGGAGTGAAGTTTGCACACTGCAAAGACTTGCTCCATGTCCTTCAGGTGAAATGAGCTTGCTGAAGCTCATTTGGGTGAACTACGGACGGCTTGATCCCTTGGGCAAGGGGTACGTAGGCAACCGGGTTGGTGCAGCCGCTATCAAGTCGGAATTCGGCTCAGATTTGGAAATCTTCACCGAGGTGGAGAATTGTTGGAGGAGAGAGTACAGTAGAGGAGGTGCATTCATGCCAGGTGCTGTTGAAGATTGCTAAGGAATCTACGACGAAAGGTAAAGAAACAGCGGGCAGGAAAAAGCAGCAGCAGCAGAAAAAGACAGAAGTCGGTCGACCGGTCCGGTCGACCGACGTGCACAACATGCACAGGAGTTGGAGCGGTCGACCGGCCCGGTCGACCGAAGGCTCTGACTGACAAACCCCAACTCTCGGGTTTGTTCGGTCGACCGGCCCGGTCGACCGGAAGCCCCTGACTGACAAACCCCAACTCTCGGGTTTGTACGGTCGACCGGCCCGGTCGACCGGTATTGGAGAATTGGGAGGTCGGTCGACCGTCCCGGTCGACCGACACGCGGGTTCTGGGTTTTTCTGCTGATCCGCTGTATGAGGTATTTAAGCCTAAAGAATTTCTAGGGTTTCAATCTCTGCGAAAATTGTATTTGCTTGAGTTCTCTTGCATTCAAAGAGACTTAGAGCAACTTGTATTCATCTTCATAATAGTAAAACCTCTCCATTGATTGCCCCGAGGACGTAGGCACGTTGGCCGAACCTCGTTAAACTGTGTGTTTGTGATTTGTGAGTTTTTTTCTCTTGTGATTGCATTGTGCTGGAGATCTAGGGATTCTCTATTGGTTCGTTGTTGTGATTGTCTGCGCGCACAACAAGTTTAACTAGCCATTGGTCATTTGGCCTACATAAACCTAGAAGCCACAGAAAATAAGGGCATCTACAATGCAACCCTCTATTTTTAGAGAGTTGCTTGGAAATATACCAGAATATTCTCTTAATATATAGAGAGCTGCTTTGGAGCAGCCCTCTATTTTAACCAAATTATTTTTTTAAATATTAGATTAGATGTTAATAAATTATTTAAGAGTAAATTATTATTTAACAAAAAATATACCTTAGAATCATCTCGCCGAGGCCTTTTAAATGACTAATATTGAATGTTTTTGGAGTTAATTTAAATTAGTTTATTTTTAATATAATATAATAATATTAAAATTTAGGAAGCAAATACTTGGGGATCTATTCAACCCGTCCCAAAGAAACTACAATTAGAAATACAGAAATTTCAATGTATGATAATGAGAAATTTAAAATTAATATTAAATATATTCAATATTAGTATCATTATAAAGGCATCGACAAGACTTTTCCAACGGTATAATTTTTATGTAAAATAGATAAGTAAATTTAAAGTTATGTTGATTTTAAATAATTAGTTTAACTATATTAAAGGTTACATTTGGTATTCTTAAAAAGTTAAATGAGACTTTAAGAACAAAATTGAGATTTTAAATTGAGAATAATAATATAGAGGGAGCCCTCTATTTCTCCCTCAACCCTCTAAATTTAAAGAGAAGGGCTTCCTCTATATTTAGAGGGGGATATAGAGGGCCATTGGAGTGTATCCCCATCTAAATATAGAGATATAGAGGGGGGTTGGAGATGGTCTAACCTAGCTTGCAGAGGTACAACCCAGTTATGCATTCCACCCAACATCCACCAATATACCAGAACACCAACAAAGCAACACAATTGTAACCCTCGGTTCCAGTCTTCGGTGTTTTCTACTGGTGGTCGGTATAGTATAAATACCTGTTCTGATGGTCTAAACTAAGTCTACTTTAACTCTAATAAAATTTTCTAATATTTCAGATTTTTCTTGATTTTTTCAAAATTTCTCTAAATTATTTGAAGATTCTCGAAATTCATAACCCATCTGTGTCGCTATATGACTTTCGTATTTTAATTTGCAATCAGGGATGAATTTCATGAATCCAATTTTCAGTAATCTTTAAAATAATATTTGCTATTTTTAGAAATTTTTTCTGAATTAAATAGGAATTTAATTGAGCTAAGAAAAGGCAAAAAATAAAAAAAAAATAAACAAATTAAAAAATAATTAAAAATATTAGAAAAATAAACTCCTATAATAATTCTTTCAACTTTCGAAACCTGAACACCAACAAACCAGCACAATTGTAACCGTAAGTTCAAATCACCGGTATTTTCTACTAGTGGTCGGTATGGTATAAATACCTATTCTGGTAGTTTAAACTAAGTCTACTTTAACTCTAATAAAATTTTCTAATATTTCAGATTTTTTCTTTTTTCAATTTTTTTAATTATTGGAAGATTCTCGAAATTCGTTACCCATCTGTATTGCTATATGACTTCCAGATTTTTAATTTGCAATCGGGGATGAATTTCATGAATCTAACTTCTCAGTAATGTTTAAAATAATATTTTCTATTTTAAGAATTTTTAGAAATTTTACAAATTAAATAGGAATTTAATTGAGTTAAGAAAATGCAAAAAATAAAATAAAATAAAATAAATAAATAATAAAAACTAATAAAAAATATTAGAAAAAAAGCCCCTATAATAATTCTTTCAAATTTCAAACCCATGACCTCCTTGTTCAAACCCGCAAGGTCCCACCACTATGCTACATTGGCTTGTGGTTTAAAGGCCCAAGCCCATTTATTTAAACCGCCCTTTAACTCCCTTCATCCTCTCCAACTTCCCACACTCTCTCTAACTTCTTCCTCACTTTCTCCCTCTCATTTTCACTCACCCAAACTGAACCCACTACTCCTTCCACGTAGCCTAACTTTCAAGGGCGGCTTAAGGGTGTGTGGTGCCTATAAAAGGAGTATCTCACCAACTCAGGTCACTTGCAAAATCTAAACTTCTCTCCTGTTTCACTACACTCTCTCTTTCTCTTCCAAACTTAGCAAGATTCTGAAGTACTGGACGAGGGGAAGGAGACTCAGACTAAAGGGAAGCGTTCCGGGTAAGTTATTTTGAATTTTCATAGGTTTTAGTTCTTCGAGACATTTCATCGTACGTGTAGTATACACTGGTTAACACTACTAATTCCACCATGTAAAACGTATGCTAAAATCTTAATAAAATTATGTAGAACATCTAAGATATGCCTCCTAATTATCATGATTTTTAATTGATTTTTAAAAATTTATTTTCAATCGAAAAAAAGGAAATTGTGCAGTGTACTGTGCACAACAGAGTGCCGACCAGGGCCCGGCCTGGCCTAAGCCAGGCCTGACTTGGGCCTGGTAGAGCCTGGCCAGGCCCAGCCTGGCCTGGTCGGGTCAGACCAGACTCGACTGGGTCTGTGCCCAGCACAGACCCATGCTGGGTCTGTGTTTAACAGACCCGGGTTCGAGTCTGTTTTACCCGGCCCAATATTAAAAAAAAAGAAAAAAAAAAAAAAAGAAAAAGAAAAAGAAAAATAAATAAATAACATATAAAAAAAATATGTAGAAAATTACTTCAGCATTTTACTATAGCAAACTCTGACCCAAGCCCATTACTGTAGCAAACCCGTTATTGTAGCAAACAGACCCGTTAAGCCTTTTTTTTAATTTTTATTGATTTTTAGGTTTATTTTAATTTAGAAAATTTCAAAAAATTCACAGAAAATTTCAAGAAATCACAAACTAAATTTGAGACTCTATAAAATTATTTTGAGTGTAATATTACTTAGAATAACATGAAATTAAATATTCTTTGTAATTATTATTTAATGATAATTTATTTAAAAATGGCCAATAAATTTCTAAATAGCACAAAAAATATAAAATTCATAATTCAGTAATATGTAAACATTATACAACAATTTATTAGTTTATGGATGTATTTTATTATGAAATTATATTTTTAAATAGTTGCTATAAATTCAGAAATTGAATTATTTGAAAAATTAACCAACCAAAATTATAATAAATAGTAAAAATTAAATGCTCATTCAACTTATCACTGAATAACATGTCAAGTCTCTAATTAATTCACGTAATATTTAGGCCGCGAATTTTACCCAGAGCCAGTTGTAGTTACGAAAATTCAGATTCCTACGATATCAGGCAAGTACACATACTCTCTCCCCTTTGTGTTCTTTTGTTAGTTTATAAATTCCTTTGAAAATCTCAATTTTCATATCTTTTCTTGATCATGTGTATCGTAAGACATGCATACATAGGATGTCTGTTACATAAATGACCATTCAAGCACAATTGTAAGTTAGTAAATATTGTATAAGTAAGTTGACGTCACCCTATGTCATGATTACTATTTTATGATTATATTTACGTTCTAAAACACTGGCATCACTTATACTATTATGCATTTGTCACTCGATATTGGCACCATTTTCTATTTTTCTGAAATTTTGATATGTATTGTAATCATTATTTGACACTGATACTCTTGAACTGATCCCTAATCCTGTCACGCTGAGTCACACATTATCTTGCATTTATATTGATTAATAAAATTAACCAAGTCGGGGTTGCTGGGGAGACTGTAGCAGGAAAAAGTCAGGGAGGTGTGCTTGGAAGGGCGACCCCTTGTGGGTTTGGATGCCACACATGATCTTATTATTTATGCGCGCTCCTATTATTACATGTTACATGATACCTGAGTACAGTGAATTATTTCTCCCTGCTATCAGAATCCACTAACGCATTACTTGTTTGAGATGTAGTTTTTATGTGGGATAGGGCACATGATGGCTGCATTAGTTAGGGTAATAAAACATACTAGACTTAATATTATCATTTGTCACATGGATAATCTTAACTGCATGATGTTCCTGGACTTGCCATATCGTTCTTAACTTGTGATCTTGTAATCTTGTGATCTGATGATTATGATATATGACATTACTTGTCCAGGGTGCCTCATGCTCATTATATACATGTCATAGTATCATACATGACCTTATTTCACTTGATCTAGTGTTCTGTTACTCTCGCTGGTATCTTACCTGTCAGCTTATATTACCGTCAGATTTACTATTCATTCATTCCAGTGCTCTACTTATATTGCCCTTTACTTTCACATTTTCATATTATTGTTTTCTCTTCTCGTCTGTGTACTTACTGGTCCGCTTCTGACGAACCTTAATTTTCAGCATCAGAGATTGAGAAGACTGACGAGCCACTGTTTGAAGAACCTGTTGGCCCAAAGGCCTATCAGTCTAGTTTTGATGATGATCAACTCATGTAGTTATGTTACTAATGATCTTTTGTTTAATTAGTTTCAGATTTATGATCAAGATCTTAGTAGGTGTGTAGCTTCAACAAAGGATTTAAATACAAGTTTTGGAGCTAATACGGTTTGATTCAAGAGCTTGTGCATCAAGACCACATCAAGTACTCAAGAGGAGTCTAGCTCTATGGATCGTGTTTGGACCAAGTCAAGAAAGATGAGAAGACTTCAAGTGAAGACTTCAAGAAGAAGGCTTGTGTCTAGGTTTGTTTTTATAAGATTTTGTTTTAGATTAAAATGTAAAGGATAGAATAGTTGGTGGATTGCTCAAGTATACCATATACATACACACTCTTGTTATATGTGTTTTCATAAAAGAATTTTATTTTGGAAAAATACAAAAGAGTTTCCTTTTTAAAAAATACCGGTTTGGTTTTTGGAATTCAAAGTATATGTGTTTTAACCAAAACCAAATTTAGAGCTTAATATCAAAAACATAGATATTTCACCATGTTTGTATAGTGGATCATATCCATACACTCTATGCTTTAAAAGTGTTTAAAATATCTTGTTTTTTTATTGGAGAAGTTTTGGAAAAATCAAGTTTGAAAAAATACAGTTTTTGTTTTTGAGCTAAAATTTCTAAGTTACAAAAATAGTTCAAATTATTTGTAACATGTCTTGATTTTGCTCAAGCATGTTTTATTATCAAAGTATAATGTTAAAACTATTTTTGTAGATTTTTCATGATTTTATGGGATTTTAATTGAGCCAAAATGACCAAGTTTTTGATTCCTAAAATGTTCTGACCTGGCTTCTGCCGGTCGACCGGACCGGTCGACCGAGCTAGGAGTCGGTCGATCGGGACGATCGACCGACGTGCACAGAATGTGCACGCCAGCTTGACTGGAGGGCCGGTCGACCGGGTCGGTCGACCGCCAGAGAGCTCTGCTCTCTGGAAAGCCCCGGTCGACCGGGCAGAGAGCTTGCTCTCTGTATCCAGGCCTCGGTCGACCGGGCCGGTCGACCGCTGGCACAACGGTCAGAAATCTGACCGTTGGCCGGTCGACCGGGCGATCGACCGACAGCCCAATCTGGCTCCCAACGGCTAGTTTTTTCTAGCCCTATAAATTGGGGCTTTTGGGGGCTGTTTTAGTTAAGAATTTTGGAGAGTTTTAAAGATAGTTTTTCCTACTCTATTAAGAGGTTTTCTCCACTCATTTGAGAGCAAATATTTCCAATCAAAAGGAGAGTTTATCAAGAGGTTTTAAAAGTCATTTTCTTGAGTTTTCCTCCACCATTTCCATCCTTATTTTCTCACACAACACTTGAGCTATCCATTGCTATATCTACCTATAGGAGTGTTATTGTGAGAGTGTTTATTGTGATCAAAGTGTTTAAATCACCAAGAGATCTTTCTTGTACTTTGAGGAGGCGGACTTGCGGGTTCGCGGTGTTTCGGGTTCTAGTGTGAACTCGGTGTTTGAGGTGCGGCCTCGGCGAGCTAGTGAGCTTGCGGTGTGTACGGGACTAGAGAGTCCAAAGAGTTCTAGTGGGAACTCCTTGTAGGTGTTGCGGCACGAGTGATCCGATGGGATCAATTTTAGTGGAAATCCTTCATAGTGTTGAAGGCGGGGACGTAGAGCAAGTGTGCTCGAACCTCGAAACAAATCTCCCGTGTTTGCGATTGCTCACTCTCTATCTCTCTTGTTTATATCTTGCATGCTTATATTGTGCTTATCTTTATATGCTTGATATACATAGTGTGCTTAATTGTTATATGCTTGGGGATTGTTTGCTAACACTTGTATTCAACCAAGAGAGCCAACGCGGCACCTCAACTCTTATTTAGAGAAATCTTGAGGAGTTAGTCCAGAGCCCTTCACGGGAATCCGGCTACACTCTTGTGTTATACGTGGTGTTTAGTGTAAGAAGTTTTAATTTGCATCATATAAGTTTTAATTCCGCATTAAGTGACCATTAGATTAGCCATCACCTATTCACCCCCCTCTAGGTGACTTACAGTTGGTATCAGAGCCAAGTGCTCTTGATTTGGTCTTACAACCTAGAGTTAAAGATCCTCATTTTTTAGGCTAATCACAATATTTGTACACACACCATGGACTTCATAACACCTCCCACCTTTGACATCCTTAACATCCAAACTTGTGGAAGGTTAAGATGTCCTTATTCCTCAAAGGCCTAGGTATTCATGTTTATTTTGCCACCATTAATGATTCATATGTTAATAATAGCAAGTATATTGAGGCTAACTTAAAAGTCATTCATGCTTTGAAGAGTACCCTAAACAATGATTATTTATGTAGGGTTGCTAATCTTGATTCGGCTTTTGTAGTTTGGAACATAATTCTCTCTCTTGGTGAAAAGGAACAATATTATGCGGGGAGCGACTCGGATGTTGGAAGTGACACCTCCAACGTGTGCTACATGGTCCAAGGGGATAACCCCTTGAGGTAACTACCGAATCCGAGGTAGAAGAGGATGTTGATATGTCTTATGATGAGTTTGAATCATTTTGTCAACAACTTTTAGAAAAATATGAATTGCTTAAGAAAGATAACAAGAAATGAAAAGAAATTTGATTGCATGCTAAATGAAAAAGATTCTTTACAAGAAAAATTTGAAATTATTACAAAAGAAAATGAAAGTTTGAAAAATGAAAATGTTCCTTGATGTCTAAATTAAATGATCTTTGTGAAGGAAACACTTCTTTGAAAAATAAAGTTGTTTTGGTAGAAAAATAAAAAGAAGTTGCTTTGCATGAAAACACTTCTTTAAAAAGAAAATTGTTGAAAATGAAAAGGTAAATGTTTTTAAAAATAAAAAGATTGTTGATCATGCTTTACATGCTAATATTGATAAAAATGAGATTAAAGTTTTGAAAATAAAATAAATTGTTTGAGCTCAACTTTGAGCACATGTGCATTTAACCATAAAATATTGGAGTCCTTGTTTTCAAAGAAACAAACTCCACATGTTCATGTATATCATTCACATCATGCATATTCACTATTTGCACGTCATGATCACACACATACACATATGCATGCTAGAGTATATAAATGTACACATTGTGGCCGCAAAGGCCATTTAGCAAAATTTTGTTATGATAAGATAAATGCTTTAAATTTTGCTAATAAAAAGAAAAATGTTTGGGTTCCATTAGATACTAACCCCCGTGGACCCAAAGAAAATGGGTACCAAAATCCCCACCTTTTGTATTTGATGTAGGTGCGGGCTCTCACAAAACGTGAGAGGGATGGTGCCTTGGTGGTGGATGTATGGACTTGATGGACACATATTTGATGCACCGCTATCAAGGAGGTTGGTGGGACAACCACCATGTTTTGGAGACTTAGAGCATAGTTCTTTAGTTTGGTAACTATCTCTAAACTCTTAATTTAGTTTACATGCTTTTCATTGATATTTTTAGCATGTTCATGTGTTTTGTGCTTCATGTGGTAAATACTAGTTTAAATGAAGTTTTTATTAAAACTTAGATTTATACATGTACAAATAGTGAGCAACATTTGATTTATATATGTTTGTACTTCATTATTCATTTGTACTCACTATATGCACATGTATAGCCTAGTTTTGATGATTCTCTCATTTACACCTGTTTTGCCAATTTTCATGTTTTACTTCATGTTATAGTTTTTGCATTCAAATCTAATAAATATATATGTATATCTCTTGAGTCTCTTGCCTTCATGCAAATCATATCATGACTCTTTTTATGTTTGGGATATGTATGCATATTGTTAGGATTAGATAAATCATATATATACCTAGAAGTTTGTTTTTAAGATGAAAAATGAATTTTTATGATTTTTATTTGAAAAATGAATTTTCATGATTTTTGTTTTGATAAAATGACTTTTGTTTTGAGCTTCATTGATTATCTTCATGAAAAATGCTAATTACATGATTCTTGTGCACTCACACTTTATTTATTTATTCATGACTTTGTTTCATGATTATTTTTGAGCCTTATCGATTTGAGTGTCAACTTTATGTATTTAGTATGTTTCATGATAGACATATGTTTTGGTTTCATGTTTTGAAGGATCTTTAACTAGTTTTTCCAAAATTATTTTAACTAGTTATTTATTCTTCAATTTAGTAGTGGTTTTCACTATTAAAATATTTTCAAACCCTATTTTTGAAAACCCCTACCACAACCGTTATGGGCGGATGGATGGGCGAGTATGCCTTGTAAGCCCTATTGAAAATCTTTTAACTTGTGCATATAAAGGGCGGTAGGTTATGAGTTATATACTTGATCTCAATTGGTATTTTCATTTTATATATACTCATATTTTGTTTCCTATATATGTATGCTTCATTTCAAATAATATCAATTTCTATTGGTATTTTCATTTTCATACATATATATGATTTATTTGTGCTTGATTTAAAATAGGTTTATATGTTTAAAGCACAAAGTATTTTATGCTAAGCTTAATTCAATTCTTGTTTTTCAATTGATCTCTCAATTGATATCTTTTAATAAGCTTATGCATTATTTTTAAAATTAATATTTTTATTGATATCAAAAATATGCAATAATTTTCAATTTCTATCAATATGATTCTATTTTGATTAAAAGTCAAAATTTGTAATGTTTATTTACAATAATTGGTATCTTAAATTTGTTTACAAATGCTTGTGGTACCTTAAAATTTTTTATATATGATATCTTAAAATTTGATTTACTAAGATATCTCAAAATTTGTTTTTATTAAGAAAATTCAAAATTTTGTTTTAATAAGAAAATTAAAAATGTTTTGATTTATATTGCCTATATGCAAGGAGAGCTTAACATCCCTTCTACATATATATTCATGTTGAGTGTATCTTATATTGAGGAGCTTGACAACTCTTCTTTATGCGGTACACGTGTGTAGGGGGAGCTTCACATCTCCTCTTATGCATTGCATATTATGCGTTATGTGAACTAGGGCTTGTCATCCTTTCTTCATGTAATGCATATATGTAGGGAAGCTAACTTAGCGTCTTCCTCTTCATGAATGTATATCGCATATATCCTTTTGTTGATTTGTTTAATGTCACCCCTTTGTTGATTTTTGTTTTTGACAAAAGGGGGAGAACTTTTTTTTTACTTTAACCCCTTTGTTGATGATTGACAAAAAGAGGGAGAAGTATTGGAGAAGTATTTTAGTATATATGCATGTTTTTCTTACTTTATTCATAAAGGGGAGAAGGATTTATGTTTATGCATATATGTTTTGTTTTGCAAATAGGAGAAAAAGAATTTGATGTGTTTAATGCTTGTTCATGCATGTTTATCTCCTTATATTTGCATACATGTTTATGAGCTTTCATTGCATATTTATTTGTTTATTTGTTTTGCATGAGTTAAGGGGGAGCTTCCTTGAAGTTTTACTTTAATCCATGCATATATAACTCCATGAGTTTTGTCATCATCAAAAAGGGGGAGATTGTTGGCCCAAAGGCCTATCACTCTAGTTTTGATAATGATCAACTCATGTAGTTATGTTACTAATGATCTTGTGTTTTAATTAGTTTCAGATTTATGATCAAGATCTTAGTAGGTGTGTAGCTTCAACAAAGGATTTAAAGACAAGTTTTGGAGCTAACACGGTTTGATTCAAGAGCTTGTGCATCAAGACCACATCAAGTACTCAAGAGGAGTCTAGCTCTATGGATCGTGTTTGGACCAAGTCAAGAAAGATGAGAAGACTTCAAGTGAAGACTTCAAGAAGAAGGCTTGTGTCTATGTTTGTTTTTATAAGATTTTGTTTTAGATTAAAATGTAAAGGATAGAATAGTTGGTGGATTGCTCAAGTATACCATATACACACACACACTCTTGTTTTATATGTGTTTTCATAAAAGAATTTTATTTTGAAAAAATACAAAAGAGTTTCCTTTTTGAAAAATACCGGTTTGGTTTTTGGAATTCAAAGTATATGTGTTTTAACCAAAACCAAATTTAGAGCTTAATGTCAAAAATATAGATATTTCACCATGTTTATATAGTGGATCATATCCATACACTCTGTGCTTTAAAAGTATTTAAAATATCTTATTTTTGTATTTGGAGAAGTTTTGAAAAAACCAAGTTTGGAAAAATACATTTTTGTTTTTGAGCCAAAATTTCTAAGTTACAAAAATAGTTCAAATTATTTGTAACATGTCTTGATTTTGCTCAAGCATGTTTGATTATCAAAGTATAATGTTAAAACTATTTTTGTAGATTTTTCATGATTTTATGGGATTTTAATTGAGCCAAAATGACCAAGTTTTTGATTCCTAAAATATTCTAACCTGGCTTCTGCCGGTCGACCGAGCTAGGAGTCGGTCGACCGGGACGGTCGATCGACGTGCACAGAACGTGCACGCCAGCTTGACTGGAGGGCCGGTCGACCGGGTCGGTCGACCGCGAGAGAGCTCTGCTCTCTGGAAAGACCCGGTCGACCGGACAGAGAGCCTGCTCTCTGTATCCAGGCCTCGGTCGACCGGACCGGTCGACCGCTGGCACAACGGTCAGAAATCTGACCGTTGGCCGGTCGACCGGGCAGTCGA
Organism: Agave tequilana; assembly: GCA_038442645.1. Classification (NCBI taxonomy): domain Eukaryota; kingdom Viridiplantae; phylum Streptophyta; class Magnoliopsida; order Asparagales; family Asparagaceae; genus Agave; species Agave tequilana. The sequence continues at coordinate 52,966 of JAVJIF010022678.1, forward strand.
CCGACAGTCCAATCTGGCTCCCAACGGCTAGTTTTTTCTAGCCCTATAAATTGGGGCTTTTTGGGGCTGTTTTAGTTAAGAATTTTGGAGAGTTTTAAAGATAGTTTTTCCTACTCTATTAAGAGGTTTTCTCCACTCATTTGAGAGCAAATATTTCCAATCAAAAGGAGAGTTTATCAAGAGTTTTTAAAAGTGATTTTCTTGAATTTTCCTCCACCATTTCCATCCTTATTTTCTTACACAAGACTTGAGCTATCCATTACTATATCTACCTATAGGAGTGTTATTGTGAGAGTGTTTATTGGTGATCAAAGTGTTTAGATCACCAAGAGATCTTTCTTGTACTTTGAGGAGGCGGACTTGCGGGTTCGTTGTGTTTCAGGTTCTAGTGTGAACTCGGTGTTTGAGATGCGGCCTCGGCGAGCTAGTGGGCTTGCGGTGTGTACGGGACTAGAGAGTCCAAAGAGTTCTAGTGGGAACTCCTTGTAGGTGTTGCGACACCGAGTGATCCGGTGGGATCAATTTTAGTGGAAATCCATCATAGTGTTGAAGGCGGGGACGTAGAGCAAGTGTACTCGAACCTCGAAACAAATCTCCCGTGTTTGCGATTGCTCACTCTCTTCTCTCTTGTTTATATCTTGTATGCTTATATTGTGCTTATCTTTATATGCTTGATATACATATTGTGCTTAATTGTTATATGCTTGATATACATATTGTGCTTAATTGTTATATGCTTGGGGATTGTTTGCTAACACTTGTATTCAACTAAGAGAGCCAACGCGGCACCTCAACTCTTATTTAGAGGAATCTTGAGGAGTTAGTCGAGAGCCCTTCACGGGGAATCCGGCTACACTCTTGTGTTATACGTGGTGTTTAGTGTAAGAAGTTTTAGTTTGCATCATATAAGTTTTAATTCCGCATTAAGTGACCATTAGATTAGCCATCACCTATTCACCCCCCCTCTAGGTGACTTACAGAACCCAAGAAGACTACCAGGCATGAGTCTAACATTTTTTGTCTTATGTATTTTGGCATTTTATCTTGATATGATGTCCCGATGTCAAAATTGTATCTTCTTTTTTTTACTTTGTTATGTTTCTAATCTAGTATTCAGATAAAGACGATTGTAGATGTATGTCATTTATGTAAAATGAAACATCTAGTTATCTTTTGTACATGTGGGCGAGAATTTGGTTCCTTTACTACACCCTAAGAATTCATGGGAGAGATTTTCCTCTTTGTGAGTATCTGTTGGTCATCGTCACGTACCTTTATTCCATATTTTAGGAAGTAGGGCGTGACAACAATTTCATCAGGGAATCAAAAAAACCAAAAGCAGCATAAAAAGAAGCCGAGAATCACCAAGGCAACAACAACATAATTGAAGAAAATGATAGTTGGTCCTTGAAGGATGAATAGCAATAGATAAATACAGTACCCTACACACATACACTGAGAGAGGGGTTACACACGCACGCATATACATACAAAGAGATAAAGAGACATGCATATACTCACACACACGTACACAGGGAAGGAGAGGGGGGAAGTAACACACACAACATAGTTACAGACACACGCAGAAAGAGAGAGAGAGAGAGAGAGAGAGAGAGAGAGAGAGATAAAGAGAAACAAGGGAGGGGAATTACAGAGAGGGAGTAAAAAGGGCACAGAGAGACACAGAGAGAGAAACACACTCATGATCGGTCACTGATATTGCATATTTATTGTCACATTACCTTATTTATTTTATAATAAACTCAGTTTTTTAATCTTATTTTTGTCTAAATGATGTGCAAACTTTTACTAATGGAGATGAAAGAAAACGAAGCCAAAAGCCCACTTAAATTCTGATTTAAATGAGTTTACATCTAAAGCTAGGATTGAGATAGAAGATTTAAGGGAATAAGTGCAAATTAGAGCAAATCGAAGAAGATAATACCAAATAAAATCGATAAAATTTGAATTTCTATAGATCCATTTGGTTAGTTGAAGAATCAACGAAGATAACATAAAATCCACATCCCAAACTGAAAATCTATTTGGAGATAAAAGTGTATCAAAGATCAAATACCACGGCCTCTCGGATCTGGCCCAATCACGGCCACAGAAACGCGGCTAAAGCCATGTTTTCGCGGCTAGATAGATTCAATTGGGGAAGCATTTGCTCCCCCTATCTTCGTACGTTCTCCCTTTTCCAATTTCTCCTATAAGTACTTGCATTCTGAAGGTAAACGAACACAGCAAAGAATTTAGAATTAGGCTTTTTGTTTAGTTTTAATTTAGGTTTTTAATTTTCATTTATGTAATTTTCTGTTTTCTTTATAGCTTAGGTTAGAGAAGAGATTCATGAGAGAAGGAGAGGAAGATTTGTATTTAGAGTGTTACTAATGTAAAACTTCTTTTTTTTCTTTCATCGTTTTTCAATTTAATCAAAAGCTTATTTTTTCTTCTTTTTTTTTTCACTTGCCTCTGGGATGACTCGTAATCCAAATGAATCTGATAGCTTTGAATATGCCTTGCCCTTGCAAGTGCTACTGATGGCTTATGGTGATGAACAAATGTTCCTAGTCGTGTGATAGTTTAGTATTCTTTTCTGTTAGCACTTTTCTTTTGTTAAACCAAATTGGAATGGGGAAGATCCTATATGCCATACTGTGATCGCCTCCATGTCAAGGTAAGTCGCTGTAACAGATCCAAGGTAAAGCAAGCACCAAAGAGGTAAGTAAGTTTTCTTAGTTTTCTTTCTTTCTTTATTTCTTAGTTTAGAAACATATTTTAAATCAACTCTTTCTCTACTCTTTTTATTTCTTTCTTTTAACTGAGTTTTTCCTTTCTTTTAAAACCACCAACACCGTTCCATCTTCTTCTTCTAACTCTTAACACTTTTCTTTTCTTAAAACTAAGAAGAAACGTTTTAATCAGTCTTAGTAACTTAGAAAGACTTACCTAAACATTTTTATCACAGTCCCTCCTTATAGATCACGACCCGTATAGCCACTTTCTATAGCGGTAGTATTGAGCAACCTAGCAGTTTCTCTCAGCTCTAAATAGCTATTTTTCTATACAGGTTCAGACTCAATTAATCCACACACACATATATACAGAGAGGGAGGAGTACACATGCACGCGCACACGCACAAACGCACAAAGAGCTTGAGAGGGTGAGAAGCTCAAGGTAACGGCGGAAAGGAGAATGAGGAGAGGAGATGGGAACGGCGACTGCGTGGTAAAGGTGATTGCAGGTGAGTGCGAGCGGCTGGAGATAAGCAGGCGAGGGATGGCGGACACACAGAGGCATCAGGATGTGTTGCTATTCAGTGGAGATGGGGGCTCCGGTGGTGGCCACGTGATCTGCAAGGGAGATTGAGAGGGAGAAGGGGTGGTGGCGCGTGGCAAGTCACGTCGACATTGGAGGAGGTTGGGGATTGTCGTGGTGTTGAAGGAGGAGAGCGACAACAAAGGCAGCGGCTCCGGCGGCAGTTGTGGGAGGGGGGTGATGCTCAGTCTGCTAACATGGGAGAAAGGAGGAGGTGCACGGGTGGAGGGTGGCCATGGCATGGGTGAAGGCGGTGCTTGAGTTGGTTGCCATGGGGGTTTGTTGGGTGCGGCCGTGTGCTGCACATGCGTGGAGATGCGGGGAGGAAGGTTGTAACGCCCCGATTCCACGAATACGGGGACGTCACTGCGACGTATATACATAGGTCAGAAATTGCCCCCACGTACATACGCTAAGCATAAAAGTACAACACATATCAGAGTACACGACACAGCGTGGTAATCATACATATGCCAACATAAAAGTACAAGTACAAGTCATCACAAGATATGATAAAATATTACACATTCCATGTATCTTTTATCACCACCAAGTCTAAAAGCAAAAGATACAATATAAAAACACAAAAAGCTCACGAGTAGGATGAAGATCCCGTGAGTCAAAAGGAGAGATCTGGCACAGGGACTGGAGCTAATCAGCCTGCTCGCTAAAGAAAGCTCGATCGTCCGTGGATGGCTCCACTTCTATCCAAGCCTCGGAACCTGAACATACAAATCCAAGGGAGTCAGGACCTCCCGAAAATGAACAGGTTATAGCCAAGTGGCTAAGAGATATGAATAATACGGATGGGACAGCATAATGAATATAAATCAACAAGTAAAGAAAGCGTAAAGAACTAAGTCAGAAAGGAATGGATGCATAGTTAAAGCCTACTATTATTATCATTACTTGTCTTACTGTGATATCTAGCTATGTGACCCAGCGTCCCAGCGCACATAGATCCATATCCTAGTAACACAAGGTTGTTATTGGAAACAGCGGGTGTATCAACGAACTATGTTTACAGTGGACCCCGTACATGCCGGGATAACGGTCCAGGATTGTTCCGTTGCTTGTTGACGGAAGCCAGCCGCTAGGCTATTCAGGAGGGACTTATGTATGCCCTTATCATGATAGTATTCAGGAAGAGGGAGCAAGCACTCCCCTCGGTCTCCTGGAGGCCCTCAGGTTAGACCGGAACATAATTGTACAATATACCTAATGCCACTGTAACACGAACACATATCGATATCCGCATGTTTCCCCCTGACCCAATGTAAGTTGGTCCATTTTATACAAAAGTTGAATGCATCATGCTTGGTTCAAGAGATGGCATGATAAGTGGTGATATTCACTATTTAACATGTCATGAAACGAGAATATGTAATAACAAGTCATGAAGTTACAAGAGATAACATCCATCCAGTAATAGGTCAAGTAGTACCCGTTATGAAGCATGAACAAGCATAATATAATACACATGTAACAAGGGAAATATCCAAATTCAGAAAAGAAATCAACTAAGACAAACAGTCAGAATTAGTCGACTAGGTGGAAATATTAGTCGACTAACAGTGGTCTCTAGTCGACTAACAGTCTGGATTAGTCGACTAAAACTGGGTTACAGAGAGTTGGAATTCTGTTTCAGGGAAAGTTAGTCGACTAGGGTAGAAGGGTTAGTCGACTAACAGTGAACTCAAGTCGACTAACGGATACTTAAGTCGACTAAGTCTGTGATACAGAGAGTTGGGTTTCTGATTCAGGAAAGATTAGTCGACTAGGTGGAATCAGGAGTCGACTAACAGTGATTTCCAGAGAGTTGAGATTTGTTTCCAGGGAAGGTTAGTCGACTAATATTTGGGTAAGTCGACTAAAACTGCATTTTAGAAAAAGGTTAAGTTTCAACTAAGGGTTCTAGTCGACTAGCTCCTAGGTTAAGTCGACTAATCGTGGGAAAACAGAGAACAGAACAGATTTTCTGGAAGTTGTGTTTGATGGTCCAAATCATGATTTTTGATAACATATGTGTACAAGAGGTGTAGATACAAGTATACCAGGGGTTAATCTAGTCTTGGTAAGTAAGAATACTCACTAGGATTGGTTATTTTGGAGCTTTACGAGTTCGGTAGGATTCGTTGTCGACGAAAATCACCCAAGTGGTCTCCGACGGCGAAGGAAGCTACGATCCAAGCTCCAAGGTGGTTGCTTGAGGTGGAGATGATGTCCTGGTGGAGCTCTTGGAGTTAGGGTTGAGGTTGAGAAGAAGGAGGAACTTTGGGAGAAGGCTATTCTTGTTGAAGGGAAGAAGAAAAGGATGGAAATGTAAAGGAACTAGTTTATATAGGGTTGGGATTTTGCAAAGGAAGTGGAATTAAGATAGAAGAGAGGGGGGTTTTTGCAAGAAAGGAGAGGGTGAGGTGTCCCTCACCTGGCCACTTGGCCGGCCATGGGAGAGAGAGAGAATGAGTGGTAATTAAAAAGGAATTAAGTGGAAGTGAGTGGGATTCTTTGGAAATTTGGAGAAAGGGAATTTTGGAAAATTGGGAAAATCATGTGGTTTGTGAAGGAAGTAAAGGAAAATAAAGAAGAGGAAAAAGAAAGGAATTATAAAAAGGAAAATATTTTCTTTGGTTTGAAAAATTAAGAATGTTGAAAAGACAAGTTTCTAGGTTTAAGTCGAAGATGCGGAAAATATTTCGGAAAATACCGAAATCGTCCGAAATTCAAGTATCTCGGAACGACCCGAAAATTTTACCAAAATCAAGAATAATATTTTAAGGCTCATGGTGAAATTCGTTTGAAGAAATAACTTATAGTTTTAAAACTAAAAATCCCGGAATCAGTTATCTACCGACTCCGTTGGAATTTTCATAAATTCATAAAATTCTCAGAAAAAGTATTTAGATAGAAAATATGATTCTAAGAAATAAAGTCTAAAGGACCTTCTAGAAATTCCTAACTGTTTGTGAATTAAAAATCCGAGAATCGATCAGCGGCACTGGTCGACACCGGTTTTGAAAATATTTAATTAAATTCAGGAAAATTCCAGAAAATCATAGAAAATATATAATATTGGAAAATGACTTTTAAAACTGAAATCGGTCAAATACAGGAAGTAAACCGAAAAATACGATCGAAAAACTGAACACGCAACTAAGTACGTATTCCGGGAACGGGGTATTACAAAGGTGGAGGACGAGGTGGGCGGCCACTCGATGATCGGTGATGATGGAAAACTGCAATGGCTTGGGGCAAGGCTCTGCTACAAGTGGAGAGGGAAGATGGGTGAGGGGTGCTTGGTGGTGGGACGACGGCGGTATGCAAGTGAGGGTTTGGTTAGGGTTTGAGAGACGAGGGTGAGATAAGAGAGATATATAGGGTGGACTTTGGGCCTGGGCACAAGAAATTGAAAAAAAATAAAAAAGAAAAAAAAGAAGTGAGAAAGTGGGTTGGACTGTGAGCCTGGGCTGAGATTCGGGCCAAGAAAAAAAAGAAAATAAGATGATAATAATAATAATAGTAATAATAGAAAGAACAGCAATAATCAATAGCAATTACATATTAATAACAATTTAAATTAATTAATAATGATATTGATAATTAGTAACAACTAAAATAATAAATCATACTAAACAATAATTAATTTATAATACAAAATATATATACATATTAAAATACTACTATTATTATTAAATCGTGTATTACAAAATACGGGTATTACGGGTAGTATGTGTATACTCTGAGGATTAGGGAAACGATCATATATGCCTGACATGTATGCTGCTGTGAAGGCGACATTGGTGGATGGTTGTTACTGCATGATCTACACGTGCTGGGTTTGTTGTAACGGTCGTTGTACGCTGTCTAAAAATTACTGAAGACAAGTCGTCAAAAAGCAGAATCCAAACTCCAGACGCAAGGCTAATCATCGCCACCAGCACAGCACCAAGACGCGAGGGTTGAAACCCGCGTCTCAAAATCACTGCAAGAACCAAGATGCGAGGGTTGAAACCCGCGTCTCAGCGTTATTGCAGTACCAAGACGCAGAGTCCAAAGCCCGCATCTCACGTGAAGCTCGACGCAGAATTAGAAGCTCGCGTTTCTCAAGCATCACCTCAATGACAAAATGCGAGGCTCAAGGCCCGCGTCTCGGTTATAACTGCCCTCATTACTGGGTCAATTACTGCCCACGTAATGAGGGAGTTAACCCCAATTATGGAGTGCTTTTAGGGGACACATTTACCTCCTGAAACCTCTATAAATAGCAAGTTTGCTATGGAAGAGGGATCGTGAATTTTTGGTAAAAAAGAACTTCGATTGTAAGCCGTAGAAGCACCAAGATCTCCAGCTGAAAAGAAAAGAGAGTTCAACTCTTCTAACAACTTGCTGAGTTCAAGTTTGTTTTTACCTACAGTCTTTTTGAGATTCTTGGTGGACAGAAGCTATGTTACTTCGTCCATCATCCAAAGAGAGGATTCCCAAGAGGTCCTGACGTTCACCCGGTCAACGAAAAATAAGATTCACTTTCTATCGCCACATCAAGAACCCGACATTAAACAAAGGGAGATTTGAGCTTGAATATTTCCCTCTTGTGAAAGGATTATTGATCCGCTATAATTTTCTTTACAATCAATTAAAGAATTTACTCTTCGATCCTCAATTTTCCCCACCAAACAAGAGATGGCGACTCCGCTGGGGACTACTTTCTCTACCGATGAGCAAGTCGTGGCGGAAGGTGATATCACCTACATGGGAAAAATGGTCGAATCACTCATTATCGAGTTCGACCAGGAAAAGTATGAAGAGTTTCTCTCTTCCAGTTCCAAAAGTCCCAGAGCGCGGCAGTACCGCAAAGTCTCCTCGGGGACCCGCACTCCAGTTCACTCTGAGATCCCTTCAGACACGACTGACAAGAAGAGTGACATGGCTAATCATATCACACATAACACCCGCGTCAACATCTTCCATGAGACCTGCGAGGTTAGCGTTGCTGATATTCAGCCCGTTCATGCCCGTCCTCTTCCTCAGTTCCAGGTCACCGGGGTTCCCGTCAACCAGTACGGTGTAACCGGAACACTGAGCGACGACAGAGACGACGTGCACGTCAACTACAGGCACGAGAAGCTAGAACAATTACCTGTCCAGCAGATACAGAACGCGAGTCTCAAGCCCGCGTTTCTCCTGAACCACGTCAGAAGCGTGAAGTCGGCGTTTGGAGACCAAAACGCGAAGCCCACCAGGCCTGCGTGTTTGAAGCTTCACTTCCCAAACGCAAAGTTCAGTAGCGCAAGGGCTATGCTTCTTCTCATGTACACGAGACCCGCGTCTCTGCAACTAGACACAGAGGTGAGAAAACCCACGTATCTCAACCGTCGCTGACCAAACGCGACAATCACTAATGTGAGGTCCGCGTCTCTGCTCAGCAGAGGCACGAGACCTACGTTTTGAAGTCAAAATGTGAGAGCTGTGCCTGTTCTGCACAACGCGAGCTCCGCGTTTCTGAACCCTGCGTCTCAGATTCTCGACGTAAGGGTGACTCTCAGAAGCTGAAAAGCCCTTGACAACCCGAGGTCAATCTCTTTGATCTCCTCCGACGGATCTAAGAGATTATTTGACAAAGAAAAAGGAGTGCTAATCAGATCACTCCATCCTATTGCTGTGAACGGCTCATCACGGCAATGCTCTTAGAATGCCGCTGCAGCCAACATATAAGCAAACATTCAATGTTCAGAAGGTTGACCTCAACCTCCTGATCAACCAAGAGGTATCGCTCCCACAGAAGGAGAACCTTATTTGATATGGAGTACCTTGAAGTCACTGCAAACATGATAAGCAGAAATAGGGGAAAACAACCGGCAGTCAGCTCCGATGAGTCTGACACGAAACCAGAAGGGGTATATCAGCATAGTCGCCCTCGGACTGGTGCGGTCGCCCCAATCAACTACAGTGCCCTAGCTCAGGGCATTAAAGTAAATGAATCATATTCCGTCATTGTAGAATCGCAGGCTCGAACTCTTTCATAGAGAAGGAACCCTTCGCGTACATGACAAATACTCCTGAGGAGACGGCCAGACGCTTTGAACAACAAGACTAGGTCCAGAGGGAACAATTCTATATGATTTGTGCTCAATAAGAATCCATCGATTCCTCAAGCAGATGCTGACACAATCGCTTGAAGATAAAAAGAAGTCAACCGACAAAACTTCTTCTAAAAAGTCTAAAGGCAAACGAAAAGAAAGAGAAAGCTCTTCTTTTGTACATATAGAAGAGAAGGAGCAATCTGATTCTGAGTCGTCTAAATCCTCATCTAAAGAGGAAGGCAACCCGGACCATGAGAGTATTCATTCTAAAAGAATAAGTCAATTAGAGCAGCGTCTGGAAGACCTTACTAATCAGAAAGGTCTCCAAGAAGTAGGAGTGATCCGGCCATATCCGGCAAAGTGGGACCTTGTTCCATACCCTCCCTAAGTTCAAAACTCCGACCCTACAGGCTTTTGACGGCAAAGGGTCATTGAACTACCATATCTACTACTTCAAGTCTCAGATAGGAAATGTGGTAGATATGATACCATCTTGGCACGTTTGTTCATTGGCACTCTAAAAGGGCTTGCCTTTGAATGGTTCATGAAACTCCTAGAAGGCTCCATTAAAAATTGGGGTGATTTGGTGTAACGCTCCGATCCCGCAGGTACGGGGACGTTATGGCGACGTACATACGTAGGGCGAAAAACCCTCACGTACGTACGCTAAGCCTCAGTACAGGAAATCACCTCCATATATATAAGAGTTCCAGTAGGAAATAAGTACAAGATTACCTGCAGAAAGATGTTAGTAATCATAACAGATAAGAAAACAGGGATAAATAGGATAACAGAAACAAATGACAAAGATACCTATGAATGGTCTCGATGATGAGTCTCCTATGTGAATCCAATGGACTATTTGACAATACGATAACTCGAATCGCCAACCTGGGCACGCAAACCCAGAGTCGTCAGAAAGCGACCTAGTGAGTGGTAAAATGAAGGAGGCAGTAATATGTACTATAATAATACATGCACGATAATAAGATATAATACATGAGTCTATACTAGTTATACCATATAATAGGCATTTAATAAGCATTAGAGATATAAAAATATCATATTTTAATACCATCACTACCTAGCATGTTATCATCGGATCATGTCTATAGTAGTATCCAAATTTATATAATAAATATTGTTGTATAGTGATGACGTGATAGACATGAACATGCAGATGTGCAGTATGCAACATAACCATACTACTGTGTTGTGCATATACAGTAATGGTGTTTGCAAGGTATACATAAAGCAGCATATATGCAATGCAGAGTATACATGTACATCAATAGTGTGTGACCACATGGACTGTAACAAATATCAGGAAATATAACAAGGTATGCAGGCGACATGATCGTGAATAAAACATCAGGAATAGTAACAAGTATAAAGGGACAATAATATACATGTATCGAGCATGTCAGGTGATTCATACAATAATAACAATTAGTACCACCTGATATTTTAATCAATCTCTTCCAGTGTCTCATACTACTGTCAGTTCATATTGGAGCCCGCACTCCAGTAGAACCCATCCGGACATGACATACGGGTACCATTATCCAAACGAGAGAGTGACTAAATAACAAGTGTTCCCGACGTCACTATTGTTATATCATTTTATTATGTTAACTGAAAACCAATGGTCGAGGAGCTCTAGTCAGGTGGGTGTATCCCGTGCATACCCGGGACAACAGCCTTAAACAGACCCCTAGCTGCTGAGACCAGGGCTACTCGCTAGGGCAGGAGTAAGAAACAATACAATACAAACGGTGGCCAGCCCTACCACGTCTCCTGCAGTGGGACTAACAATGGATCCAGACATCCACCTGACAAGACCTAGTCAACCGTCAAGTCTCTCCCATCCCAAGTTATATTCATTAGATTTGAACTACACAGTATATCAAGTACTAGAACAGTGCATGGTACAAGTAATACGATAATAGGACATGAGCTTTATTGATATCATGATACAAGATTACGGGAAACGATATACAAGAGATGTGGGATTCTAGAGGTGGCCTCCATGGATGAGATCCACGTGGCACTTAGTTTCGTACATCGCGTATCAACAACAATCATGCCCAGTAACGAGAATATCAATATCAGAATGGGAAATAATCATGTAATGAGAATACAGGACAGATTACTCATGTAACAATAATTCATGTTACATAAACATTGTTCAATATAACGGGAATACAAGAATACCCATGAGCAGTATATAAGCCATGATCCATGTAACAGGAACACATAGACGATCAATGCATATAGACTGGTGCGTCTATATAATAATAGTGTAAGAACATGAAGTAACTGTGCACAGAGTATCCATGTAGCGATATCTAGTGTAATAGCGTCTCAGTGTATCAGTGGTTCAAAAACATGCAGTAATAATGTCATGAATCTCAGTATCTATGTAAGATTAAGGCATGTGCATGGAACATCATGAAATAACGGTATCTAAAGCGTTCAGTGCATTAGATTGTCCGTGGGACGGTGATACTAGCACATGAAATATCAGTGTCGCGTATCCATGGAACAGTGGTCATGAACATGAAATAATAGTGTCTTGTGTAGTGTATCAGATGTTGACATGCAATACTGCATCGAGTGTATCGGTGGGTCTGTAATGGTGACAGTGTCATAGTGACAATATTCATGTAGCAGTAATGAAGTGACAATGTCCAGTGATGTGATAGATGTAACTAAACCATGTGGAATAGATATAATCATCTATTACTTATATTTTATAGACTTTTCTATAATGAAGTATATTTTAATTACCATTTATAACGATTTACCCATATCTACGATTTATTAACTAAAGCAATCACTCAATTGAACATGAATAAATATAATTTATAAAATGAAAACACTCACAAACTGGCCATGAGAAGGTAGCTCTCTTTTTCACGATCGCAACGGTTCCAGAATCGTCTAGATCGGACATGGGATGCTCCAAATATCGCCCGCATACTAAAAGTAATAGAAATGGGTTAAATATGTAATAAAAATATCTCAAATGTAATTAATAAGAATTAGCAGGGGGTTTTATGCAATATTAGCTTTATTGGGTTTTGGATGCGGGTATGGGTGACAAACGGGTCGGGTTTAGATCCAAACCCAAAACTTAAGTGATTCGGTTAATGGGTTTATGGGTTGCAAATTCAACCCAATAGGGTTAACGGGTTCGGGTTTCCACCCGAACCCATCAAAATACAACAGCAGCGGTAGCAGCAACTGCTGCTGCCGCGCTCCTGTGTCTGGCTTGCGGCATATCTCGCCGACGGCGAGTCTCCTCTGCCGGCGGGAAGAGAGAGAGAAATGGAGAGATGGAGAGAGAAGAAGAACTGGAAAGAGAAAAAGAAGAGAAAAGAAAAGAAAAGAACAGAAGAAGAAGAAGAGGAAAAGAAGAAAAAGAAGAAGAAGAAGAAGAAGGAAAGAGGAAGAAGGAGAGGGGAAGGGTGGCGCGGTGGCACGCGGCAGCGACCGCGGTGACCCCAGCCGGTCGCGGTGCTGGCCTGGCCAGCGACCTGCACACACGGATAGAGAGAGAGAGTGATGGAGAGAGAGAGAGAGACAGTCAGAGAGAAGATAGAGAGAAGAGAGAGAGAAGGAGAAATTGAGAGAGAGAGAGAGAGAGCGCGGGAGAGATTTTTAAGGGGGAAAGAGAAAGAGAAGGCGATGGGGTTTGGGTTCGTTTGACTGAAAAGGGCGGTGGGGGAGGAAGGTTGTAGAAAAAGAAAGAGAAGGGAGAAAGAAATCAATTAAAGATTAATTAACTAATATTATTTTAATAGGTTAAAATTTGACTAGTTCCGAACGGGTCCCAAAAATTACATAAAATATAGAATATTAGCCTGAGACATAATATGAAAATGGTTTAAAGAAATTTAGTCTAGTTTACAACTTAAAAATCCTAGAAGGTTTCGCCGGTATTGGCGACACTGGTTTGGCCAGATTTTTGATAAATTCAGAAAAATTCCCAAAAATACTCTAATGTAGAAAATATGATTCTAAGATATAAGGTGAAAGTAGATTCCTAAAATTCTACTCCGTTTGTGAAATAAAAATCGTAGAGCCGATTATCGGTATCGGTCGACACCGACTACGGAGATTTTCCAAAATAATTCAGAAAAATTTCAGAAAATTCTGAAAAATCTAAAATATTGAAAATAATATCTGAAACTGAAATCAGCTCAATCAGACTACTAGGAAAGTCAAATCAACTTTGTACGCCATATCGAGTACTGATACTGTGATACGTACATCAGGGATCAAGGGGTTACATTTCTCCCCACCTTACAAAATA
>JAVJIF010022679.1:0-78495 GCA_038442645.1 Agave tequilana
TTCTATTAAGCTTCGAATCTGCTCATGTAATGAGTCTTTAGTCAGTAAACCCAAACAGGACAGTGTTAGGGCACTGGGTGAGAAAAACACTCTAATTGCTTAAGGACTCGAGCAAATAAGGCCACAAAACTACACTTTTAGGCGTGAATACTTACGCTTTATAAGGCACAAATATCTAGCTTAATCGGAGGATTTTATATATATATATTATATATATATATATATATATATATATATATATATTATATATATATATTCAAACTTATGTAATCATCTTTTGCATAAATACCAGGGCTTGCTTAGGCCAAAGCACCTAGCTAATCAATAATTAAATTTATTATTTTCCATATATATATATATTTTCTAAGGCATAAGAATCTTTGTTTTGAACTCTAACTGTGTAAGTGTATAAAGTGTGCATATTTCATCAACGTAAAACTCAAGACTAAATACTTTTTTAAGTTTTCTTTCTAACCCTAGAAATCAAATAAATAATCTTATTTTGATCAAGTATAAGATCTTAATTGTGATTCTCCTATTCCTTAAAATTAACTTAATTTCTTACAAAAAATATGTCAAAATATTGTTCTCTTTCCAAAAAGATTTTATCTTTATATTATATTATATATATATATATATATATATAATATATATATATATATATATATATGTGTATGTATGTATGTATGGGGTTACTGTACCTCAGCGGCAGGCTGAGAGAGTTTCTCAGCGGCGGGACGTGGCTGAATATATGCCACATATCGGCCGCAGAGTGTAGGCGCCAAAAAAATCAAAAAAGATCCCGCCTAAACAATCGTGAAACAAATTGACAAAAATACCCCTTTTTAATTCTAAACTGGAATAAAGTCATCAACAAACAAAATTTCAGTTGAATATATCTACAGTTATAAAATTCGTAATTACTACATCGAAAAATATAATTAAAAAAATTTGGATCAACATAATGTAAAATAAGCAGAAGCATTGAAAATTTAAAAAACATGCCATGGTCGCAGACTTAATACAATATAACTTTCAATTTTATATGACAACTGCGACACAGTCGCAGTCACTAGTCGAAGTCATAGTATAACAAAACTTTTTATATAACGTCTGCGACCCTAGTCGCATTCTATCGTACAGCAATGCGACCTCCTTCAGTACTGCGACCAAAGTCGCAATCTTCTTCGCATGCCTTATGTAAAAGATTTTTTATATTTTAAAAAGTAGATTAGCCATGCAACCTGAGATCAGTTCACGTACATCACATCTTATAAAAAATACTATATTAATTATACTGAATTAAATGAAAGTAATTAATATTCTTTCTTCCATGATACAACAACAGTCTAGAAAAAAGAGATGCAATAATGTTAATATCGATAAAGGAAAGATGTGCACCATACGTAATCTAAAGATATAGGCAAACAATTCTATAAAAAGTTAATTTGTACTTCAAGTATTAAACCTCTGGCAAAAGAAACTCTTCGGATTCTCCCGCAATAAATCTTCAATTAAATATTTAATTTTTTTACCACTTCTTACCATACTCAACCCTCACCTGTAACAATTATTATTACTATTCATGTTCTTCCCCAATATTGATCTTTATATAATGCTTGTAACTAATATATTATCTCATACCTAAAAACTATATTTTTGCTCTTCCTTTTCAATTTGATTTCAAAAACTTCCAAAAAACAATTCATTCTTGAATCATGTCTTCCCCATCTTCTTCCTCTGAATACTTAGATTTAACTTCAATCGTTCCCCCACGGTCCTTTTTCTTCAGGAATTCTAGTGAATCTGATACCAGTCTGGACTTCATCCTTTTGACTATCTCACTACATCAAATAATGTATTAACTGATCCTCCTATTCATGAGGATAATGAAGATTTCATGTGGGTTAGTGAGGAAGACATTATTCCTCTGCCACTTGACGGAGACATGCTTGATGAAAGCATGTCCTCTGATGCTATAGGCTCGCTTTCTCGCAACGGGTCAGACGAAAAGCTTGATAGAGACGATACATTCTGGGAGTTTATCGGTGAAACAAAAAAACCTCAAAAAAATAAAGATGATGAGGAAATAAGTGATGAACAGGAAGAGCAGAAGAATGAAGACGACGAATCTGCTTATGATGGTGATAATAACGAGGATTAGGATTTCCTGATCTTCTGATATTCAACCTTATGTTGTCTTCTTTTAAAAGCTTTTAATTCTCTTTTTTGTAAGGTCTCTTTCTCACTATATTAACTTATAAGCTCTTTTAATTACATATCAAACTGCGACTGCTGTTCTTAAACACTGCGACCATAGTCGCAGTGCTACTACGCATGCAATAAGTAAAAATAATTCATACTTTATAAGCAAAACATATAAAAAATACGTAAAGTGCGACTATAGAATCAGTACTTATTCACCGTTATTACATTTAACTTAGCAAAAAAAATCATCAAGAAAAATGCAGTCGAGGGTACTGCGACCATAGTCGCAGTCCATAATCGCATACTATATGTAAAAACCAATTTAATAGTTCATAGGAGGATCAGACAACAGTCAGAAATGAAGAACAAAAAATATAAAATAATACGTAAACTACGATTATACTATCGCTCTCGTTAAGTACTGCGACCATAGTCGCGGTAGTGCGACCATAGTCGCAGTCCATGATCGCATACTATATGTAAAAATCAATTTAATAGTTCATAGGAGGATCAGACAACAGTCAGATATGAAGAACAAAAAAATATAAAATAATACGTAAACTGCGATTATACTATCGCTCTCGTTAAGTAGTGCGACCATAGTCGCGGTAGTGCGACCATAGTCGCAGTCCATGATCGCATACTATATGTAAAAACTAATTTAATAGTTCATAGGAGGATCAGACAACAGTCAGAAATGAAGAACAAAAAATATAAAATAATACGTAAACTGCGATTATACTATCGCTCTCGTTAAGTACTGCGACCATAGTTGCGGTAGTGCGACCATAGTCGAAGTCCATGATCGCATACTTTATGTAAAAACCAATTTAATAGTTCATAGGAGGATCAGACAACAGTCAGAAATGAAGAACAAAAAATATAGAATAATACGTAAACTGCGATTATACTATCGCTCTCGTTAAGTATTGTGACCATAGTCGGGTCCTTGATCGCATTATACATTACATGAAGAAAAGTAAACTGCGACTATATTAAAAATCATTAAAATCAAATCAGATAAAAAAATTAAATAAGCATTCAAATTAGTTTCGTGATTTAATAAAAAAATGTTGGCAGTTTAGCCGCAGTTATAAAAGATAATTGTCACAAAATTGAATAACGTCATAAAATA
This sequence comes from Agave tequilana, assembly GCA_038442645.1. Taxonomy (NCBI): domain Eukaryota; kingdom Viridiplantae; phylum Streptophyta; class Magnoliopsida; order Asparagales; family Asparagaceae; genus Agave; species Agave tequilana. The sequence continues at coordinate 3,344 of JAVJIF010022679.1, forward strand.
TAAAAATATAATAAACTATACATATCCACTGTCTTTTACCGACAGAGTAGCTTTTCATAAGGGGTATCTAGTAATTTAACTTCTTCCTATAAGCGAGCCGCAAGTTAGTGGGGTGACAAATTGAGCCACGTCACCCCAGGCTGACAGAGTTCTCTCAGCTGCAGGCTGATATACATTTTATATATATATTATATAATATATATATATATATATATATATATTATATATATATATATATATATATATTATATATATATATATATATATATATTATATATATATATATATATAATAATATATTATATATATATATATATTATGTTAATCATGTTAGAACCCTCCCCCCACACCTATCTCATGCATTGTCCTCAATATATAACTGTAATGCATGAAATAAAGTGTAAAAAGAGGTGTATAAAAAAATAATATACAAAAATATGTACAACATCATGTTTCTCCCACACCTATATCTTTTTTGGTATCATCCCTCTATCTCGCTTCCTATTATTCCAATGGGTTCTCTTTATAGGGCACCGTGGAAGGCCAATCTTTTTGTCATTTTAGCTCTCTTCCTCCCCAGTATTACCTTCTTTAAGCTCTTCTTCCTCATATGTCTATCTCTATTGTTCAAAAATTGATTACCATCACACCTCTCAGTTAGAACTTTCTCACTATGATTGCCTAGGAATTTTAACTCAGTTTCATACATCTTCTCAAAACTTAGATCAGCACTTTTCCCAGGAGGTGTGTAATTAACTAACATATCCTTAATCGGTTCTTCTAAACACATAAGTTCTTCTTCAAAGAGGTTTTCAAATGTTAGGTCAATCGGAGGTTCTTGAATTATATTCTCATGTAATATATCATTGAATGGCACTAATTGTACTCCAAAATTGCATTTTTATCATCACTTTTACACAATATCGTTGATCATTCCTTTCTTAATTAATACTATTAACTCTCTTTTTGATTATAGTGTGTAGTTACTTAAATGAGAGGATAAAGATAGCTTCATTTTATTCCTAATCTTATCTAAAGTTGGATTTTAAATTAAATTGAATCCAAAGGAGAAAAGGATTAATCTACATCTCCTAAATTCAAGTTCAAATTCAGAAAAATATAGTCCTAGAGTATGAAGGGGATAAATCTAGTCCTAATAGGGATAAGGAGGATAATTCAAATTAAATAGAGATTAAAATCAATTCAGACTCAGATTTAAACTGTACACCTTTTAGTATTAGGATTATAACTTTCACTATAGATATTCAAATCTTATGATTCAAGATCTTACAGAAAGAGGACTTGAAGACTTACAATTCTTATATTAATCACTCTATTCAATTCAATCGCCTGATGAGTCATATTTAGCAATCAACACATCAACTTGCTGCAGAATTGAATTCCCATATTGAAGTAAAAAACCTTCTAATTTGTATCCTAGTGTGATTAGCTTTGAGGCCTATTTAAAGAGCTGAAGTCTCTTATAATCTTTCACTTCACATCAGAAGTCAAAATTAGAGTTTTTTTAGATCTATTTTTTTTGAATTTTTATGTAAATTTTTGTACGAAGAGGAAGACAACTCTTGTAATTGATCGTGACAATCAATAACAGGTTTGCCTTATCTATCTTTGTTTGTTTTTAATTTTACTTTTTCTTTATTTCTTTATTTTTTATTTCTTTTGCTTGCCATGTTTACCATAAGTAGCTAGATGTTTTCTTATTGCTTACTAAGATATCACCACCATCACATCTAATGTCTAGTAGATAACCGGATTAGATCATATGCATGCCTACTCTAATCTTTATTCTTGAAGACTTATTAGGATAATCAACTAGTTTAAACACTTTTTAATTGTTCTTCTTATTTATACTTGATAAATATCTTGATATTTTAATGTTCAACTTTTATATGTGTTAGGATTAAAGATTTGGTTTGTACTTTCTAATGATCTTTCTTACTTTATACTTGACCAACAATCTTAATATTGTAATGTTACATCTTGGTTAGTGCTATTTCAACTAGTACCATACTTTCTGTCCCATGTATCTTACTTGATTTTGTGGTAGAATATCATGTTTAGAATTTGAAGTGAAGTAATTATCTATCTAGCATTAGCATGTATGGTGGTTAATTATTAGTAAGCTGTGAACTTTTCTTTTAGTTTGATCTTTTATCTATCTACAATCCATCTTTTCTATTTCAAAGTTTTAACAACAGAGAAGATCATAAGAAGGTAACAGCACCAAAAGCTTTTATCGCATCTCTCCCTGAGGTTCGACCCGCTTTAGCCCTACCTACCGCAGATATATCGTGGAAGACAGAGATACGCATCCATCCAGATAACATTCTTCTAACCCTTAACTATATCTCTGTTTTCCCAATCAAACTTTGACGCCGTTACCGGGGAGGGAATGGTATATATTATTTTCTAACTAAATTCTTCTTTGTTTATGTAAAATTATAATATATATATATATATATATATATATATATATATATATAATATATATATATATATATTATATATTTCACATGGCCTATCCAAATTCATTTGATTACAATTCATTTGATAGGTCAAGACCATCTTTCCATCCATCAAACTCTTTCCAAATTATCATGACTATCCCTACCCCACTCTATTATCTTTTACATCCTATCCTATAATTGGGTGCAATTATCAAGAACCTAAAATTGATCAAAATTTTGAATCCTTTTTGAAGATGAACTTAACTATTTGGATGATTCGATTAAGAAGACCTTGATTAATTACATACCTCAAAAAGATATAGTTAATTTAAGTTTTGAGGAGATGTATGAAGATGAGCTCATATTTCTAGGTATTCATATTGCACCATTAATATGGTGTGATAATGACATGAATTTGTAAAGAGTGGTGGCGAGAAAAAGAGGAAGAGGAAAGTGATGAACAATTTGGAGAGGATGAGAACTAAAATAATAAAAAGATTGACCTCTACAATTTCACCACTAAAGAGGACACATTGGAATGATAGAAAGTGAGCTAGAGGGAATAGACCAAGATAGATCTATTGGTGTACCTCTTTTATATTTATTTTATGCATTTCATTCATACATTATGGACAATGCATGAGATAGGTGTGGGCGAGAGTTAGTTTAACATACTAACATACGTAGATACTAATAAATTTTTTCTTTTAAAAACTTTTTGAAAAAGAAAACAGTATTTTGATTTATTTTTGAAAGAAATTAAGTTAATTTTAAGGAATAGAAAAATCATAATTAGGATTTCTTAACACTTGGTCAAAATAAGATTATTTGTTTAATTTTAGGTTTAGGAGGAAAAATTGAACAAGTAATTTAGTCTTGATATTTTTACCATGATGAAATATCATGCTTTATACACTTACACACTTGGGATTCAAAACAAAGACTCTCGTGGCTTAGAAAAATTATATATAATAAACAAATCTAATTATTAATTGGCTAGGTATTTTGGCCTAAGAAAGCCTTGGTATTTACGTGAAAGTTAATTAGGTAAGTTTGATAAAAACAATTGATTGAAAAATATATAAATATAATATATGTATTAACACATCTAATAATCAATTAGTTAGTATTAGGACCTCAAAAAGCGTTAGTACTTACACAAAGAAAATAGATGAGTTATACATATCTAAAAAAAAGAGAAGTACTTAAAGGGCAATGAAGTGGTAATACTTCAAACTTCTGCAAAATACACACACACAAGGCATAAGAGTTGAAGTTGAAGAAACTCAAGTTAAAAATTCATGGTCACAAAGGTGCATATGACTTAGGGTAAAATCATAGACTAAGTAAGAAATTCTGTTTTAATCCTAACCTAAATTGATAACAAAATTTTTGCATCGAGCTTAAGTATAGGAATAAATAATTTGATAATCCTAAGACATATAGATTACTTGATTTCCTAAAAAAATAATTTCAAATATTTTCTCTTTCAAAAATGAATTTTGAAAATACTAACATTTTATTTTCTTTCTTTATGAATTTTGTAGGTGTAATTAACTAAAAACCCTCACGAGACAACACTCGTCCTCTAGGGTAACCTAGAGGTTTAACGGCTTATTGCACGTACTAAGTACAACCGTGATTCCTACGAAAGTGAGTTAGGTTAGATTAAATTAGTTTTTAATATTGGTTTTGCTCGAGGACGATCAAAAGATAGGTGTGGGGGTGTGATTATACTCCAAAATTGTATTTTTATCATCACTTCTACACATATATCCTTGATTATTCCTTTCTTAATTAATGCTATTAACTCTCTTTCTAATTATGATGTGTAGTTACTTAAATGAGAGGATCAAGATATAAGAAGCTTCATTTTATCCCTAATCCTATTTAAAGTTGGATTTTAAATTAAATTGAATCCAAAGGAGGAAAGGATTAATCTTCATCTCCTAAATTTAACTTCAAATTAAGAAGATAAAGTCCTAAAAGATGAAAAGGATAAAGCTAATCCAAATAGGGATAAAGAGGATATTTCAAATTAAATGGAGTTCAAAATCAATTCAGACTCGGATTTATACTGTACACCTTTTAGTATTCGGATCATAACTTTTACTACAGATATTCAAATCCGATGATTTAAGATGTTACAGAAAGAGAACTTGAAGAACTACAATTCTTATATTTACCACTCTGTCTAGTTTAGTGGTCAACATATCAACTTGCTGCAGAATTGAATTTTCGTATTGAATTAGGAAACCTTCTAATTTGTATCCTAGTGTGATTAGTTTTGAGGCCTATTTAAAGAGCTGAAGTCTCTCATAATCTCTCATCTCACATCAGAGATCAAAATTAGAAATTTTCTTTAGATCAATTTTCTTTTTGAATTTTTATGTAAATTTTTGTACGAGGAGGAAGACAACTCTTGTAATGAAATGTGACAATCAATAACAGGTTCTACATTTCTCATATCTTTGTTTGTTTTTAATTTTTCTTTTTTATTTTCTTTGTTTTTTTATTTCTTTTGCTTGCCATATTTACCATGAGTAGCTAGATATTTCTCATGGCTTGCTAAGACATCAATACCATCACATCTAATGTCTAGTAGATAACAAGATCAAATCATATGCATGCCTATTCCAATCTTTATTCTTGAAGACTCATTAAAATAAGCAACTAGTTTAAACACTTTTTAATTGTTCTTCTTAATTTATTCTTGATAAATATCTTTATATTTCAATGTTCAACTTTATAAGTATTAGGGTTAAAGATTTGCTTGTACTTTCTAATGATCTTTCTTACTTTATACTTGACGACAATCTTGATATTGTAATGTTGCATCTTGTTAGATTTCAAACCGTACCCTAATTTCTGTCCTATGTATCTTACTTGATTTTGTGGTAGAATATCATATTTAGAATTTGAAGTAAAGTAATTATCTATCTAGCATTAGCATGTATAGTGGTTGATTATTAGGAAGCTGTGAACTTTTCTTTTAGTTTCTAACAACAGAGAAGATTATAAGAAAGCAACATTACCGAAAAGCTTTATCATATCTCTCCCTGAGGTTCGACCCGCTTTAGCCCTATCTACCGCGGATATATTGTGGAAGACAGAGACACATATCCATCCAGATAGCAAATTCTAACCTTTAACTTTATCGTTGTTTTCCCCAATCAGGCTCATCGAAAGTGAAGACACACAAATCAAATTTACTTTTTTTAAAGGGGACTTTAAAATTAGGATCTCCAACATATATCTTCTCATTAATATAATCGTACTTATTCTTAAATAATTCATCAAGAAATAGAGACTCGTTCCTTATACCTTCATTTTCTTCTTCACAAATGTTCTTAATGAAGTTTACCTCAAATGTTTAGTCTCTTATCTTACGAGGTTATTTTTTTAGGTTGAAGACATTGACCTCTTTAGTTGTGTCTCCAAAGGTCAACCTCATAGATCCATTTCTATAATTGATGATCGCATTTGCAGTCGCAAGGAACGGACGCCCTAAGATAACAGGAGTTTGAGACCTAGGATTGGATACAGGTTGGGTCTCAAGAATAATAAAATCTACTGGGTAGAAAAACTCCCCAACCGGAATAAGGACATCGGTAATTTCTTCTTTAGAAATTTTCACTGAACGGTCAGCCAGGTGGATGGTGACTCGAGTTGGACTAAGCTCGCCCAACCCGAGTTGTTGATAAACTGAGAAAGGGAGCAAGTTGATACTTGCCCCCCAAGTCAAGAAATGCACGAATAATCTCGGCTTGTCTTATAGTGCAGGCAATGGTAAGACAATCCGGATCCTTGTACTTGATAGGGATTGGACCTGGCAGTAGCTCACTAATATTAGTGTCTAAGAAGACTTTCTTAGATACATTAGTCTTTCTCTTCTTGGTGCATATGAAATTTTGCATAAGATGGGACTTGTTGGATGGCATCAAGAAGTGACACATTTATCTTCACTTGATTGAAGATCTCTTATCCATGTGTGGATTCCACTTGTTGTTCTTCAGCCTATTAGGAAATGGTACTATAGGCTTGGCACCTGACTGGTTAACTTGTCTTTTTTAGACTCGTCGATTGGGATGGATTAGAACTATATGAAGTGGATGCTTGTGTGTTGTTGTGCTGAATAGGATTAGGTGGCATAGACACTTGATTATCAACTTTCTTTCCTGACCTCAATGTATGAACAACATTATATTGATTAAACTGTTGATTCTCAACCAAATTAACTTGGTTAGAATTTTGTGGGTTCGTTAATAGTTGGCTATAAAAAGTACCCTTAGGCCTCTTATTTGTGAATTAGCTAGCTGACCAATTTGAACCTCTAACCTCATTATGGCTTGTGCATTGTTGTTCTGCAGTGTTTGTATGAGGACCCTTGCTTCCTCATATACTTTTTCATAGTCTTCTCAAAATCAGTCATTCTTCTCAAGTGGAGGACTTTAGAAAGAAGATTGTGGAGCATGGTTAGGAAAGTTTTGTTGATAATTGGAAGAATTAGATTGATGATTGGAAGAATTGTGATGGTAATTGGGTTGATGATAAGAAGAATTGTGATTATGATTGGGATGTTGGAAGTGGTTTGACCTTGAGTGATCATTGTTGTTTTGGCTCCATGAGAAATTCGGGTGATTTCTCCAGCCAGGATTATACATTTGAGCATAAGAATTGTTATGAGGCCTTGAAAAGGCCGCATTCATGGGCTCGGGATACATTCGTTGAGCATTGAAAACTGGATACTCCTCAAACACATGGTTCATGGCTTGACAGTAAGTATAGCCCGGAGTTGAAAATTAGTTTAGGTTGACTTAGTTGACTGAAACTGGCTCCTTGATTTCTAGAGCTTCCATTCTTCTCATTAGGCTAAAAAATTTAGTCTCGATAGCTATGGATGATTCTATTGAATGGAGACCTCCTTTTGAAGAGATAAGATTTGTATTCCTAGAATTTTCAGGAGTAGGCTTCCATTGGAGGGTTTTTTCGGCTAGATCTTCAAATAAATCCCACCCCTGGTTTTCATCCTTTTGCAAGAATTTCCCTTGACACATGGTTTTAAGAGGGTTTTGTTCTGATAGTCTAAACCATCATAGAGAATTTGGCATTGTCATCACTTCTTTATGCCATGATGAGGACACTGGATAAGGAGGTCTTTAAAAACGTTCAAAGTGCCTCCAAAATGGTTCACTAGATTCTTACTTGAACTGCATGATATTTTTTCTAATGAGAGCGGTCTTGTGAATTGGATAGAATTTCTTCAAGAAGACCTTGATGAAATCATCCTATGATGTGATGGAACTGACCGCTAAGCTGTATAGCCATTTCTTGGCTAAGTTCTTACGAGCAAATGGGACAAATCTCAACTTAATAGTATTATCTACAAGGTGAGAAATTTTTATCATTAAGCATACTTCCTCAAATTCTCTTATGAAGAAATATGAATCTTCGGACTCTAAGCTAAGAAATTTAGGGAGTGTGTTAATGAACTGAGACTTAAGCTCAAAATTATTATCACCAATTGATGGAAGTTGGATGCAAGATAGAAGTGAGGTTCTCATAGGGTAGAACCTATCCTGCAAAGATATTGGTTAAGTCATAACCGGATTTGGTTTTGGTTCTTATTTAGGTGATAAAGTGTATCTAGTTAACCTAAATGAATTTGGGTCTCTCGACCACACTTACATACAAAATTATTAGCATAAACAAGCTTACCAATCAGTCAAAAAGAAGCAAAAAAAATTTCAACCACTCCTATTCTAAAGGAGACTTGGACCTAGACAACTCATGACTGGTTAGATTGTCCACAGGAGGTATAATGCAGACTCTAACTATATGCTAATCAGTCAGGTCAGGGCAAGATTGGTGGGAGGTATCCGTACAAAAGCGACGGGCCTAATTAAGCCAAGCAACCAACCTTCGGGGTTTCGCCCCTCAATCCCCGTCCTTTGACACCGATTTGACAGGAGTCAAATTCTAACACCTTCTCTCTTAGGATAACCTCCTAATAAGTTTGAGATATCCCTAAAGCCAACGTCTATCAGATTTTAAGTTAGGCTTAGATTGTGCATGCTTGGATATAGTTTGTGGACTAAGAAAGGGTAATAACATCGCCACCTTATCTTTTGTTAGGTTTTGCTCTTAAAATGATTTAGTGTAAAGTGTGCAAGATATAGAAAAGTAGCATTCAGCAAGCAAGTAATCACTCAAGAATGTTTCCTAAGTTATATGCTATGCATACGTACCTTGTCTCTAACTTTCTTCAACAGTTATTGAAATGAAAACATAATTATACAAATGCGTAGGAATGCAAGTCTAAACGTTTTTTTTAAACAACTTCAATCAACCAATTACTGTTGTAGTAAAAACAGGATTGTGAGATAATCAAGTATAGAAAACTAGTAATGAAGAAAGCTTATTTTTGCAGAGCAATTGTCCTGCAAGAAAGAGTTTTTTAGTAATCCCACAATAAATTGTGTTTCTGCTGCAAACTCTTGAAATTTTTTTCCTACTTTCTAGAGTAAGGGCACAAGATAACAAGTCTTTTTCAACAAAGCTTGAATACTTAACCTGATTTCTTTAACCCTGAAATAAAACACCAAACTTGTTAATATACAAGAATATCGTGCCTTTCCCGGCAACGGCGCCAAAAATTGATTGCAAGAAATTAGAGAATTACCGTGCAGCTTAGGGCTAACGGGTCGTATCAACGAGGAGAGATGTGATGCAAGTTTTCGGTATTTTGAAAAAAACAAGTTTCAGTATTTATGTTTTTTTAGATGAAAAAGAAGATGAAGAGTAAAGAAGTGATTTAAAGAAAATTTTAAGATTTAAAGAAGGTTTTGGAGAGAATGTTTTTAAGAAGCTTGAGGTGATGTTGGTTGTATTAATTAAAAGAGAAGATCCGGCTCACTATTATGTTATTCAACTATGTATTTTTGTCTTGAAAGTGTTGATGCCTCAACTAGATCATAGGCCAAACCTAAGACTTGATTTTGATTCATTCAAAGAAAACAGATAAGATGAATTTTGGAAAAAGTTTACATCTTTTTGAAACAGTTCTTAAATGGAAAGTCAATCATCAAGATTTTCTCAAGTATGAAATAAAAACTAGTTTAAGACTTGCTTTCAAAGTTGAAGTTTAAAATAAGTCCCCACCCATCCTCATGTGCCTTCAAAAACACTCGCCAATATGCAAGGTTTTAACTTAGGCATTTATATGATTCTGTTGGGTTCTTTTCATTAAAATCGATCAAGAAGAATACTTGTGGAAGAAGGAGAATAGTAAGCCCAGAAAATCGATTTAGCTATTCGTATTAGAATTAAAATATAAAGATGAACTAAAGCAAGACATACTAGCAAAGTGGAGATGCAGAAAAGTCTGTCAAATCTTTATTGATGTCACTTCAACTTCAAATTACAATCACTCCTTCTCTCTCTCACTTGTCTCTAAATTGAACTAAAAATAAAAAACTGAGATACAACTTCTCATTTACTATCTAACAATGATCCTAAACCTTAAGAATAAAAATAAAAATTACTCATAGTCTTCGTCCCTTTCTTCACGAAATTTCTGATATTTATAGGGAAAAACCAGCGTGGGAGAGGAGTGAGGAGATAGGGGAGCAAACGCTCCCCATATCTCAACAAGATTGCAGCGAAAACGCGGCATTTGCAGCATTTTTGTGAAATTTTGTAGCCAGATGGCCAGATCTTGGGGGTGCAGCTCCCTGATTTCATGATCCGTCCGTTTGTTCAATTGGTTTCTCGATTTGCTCTACGAATTTGATGATATCTCTGTTGATCCTCAAGCTAACTGAATAAATCCAAATAAATCCGAATTTGACCAGTTTTTATTTGGTATTATCTGCTCTAATTTGCTCTAATCTCCTTAAATCTTCTGCATATTTGTTCTGATCCTTAATTTAATTTAATTCTGAATTAAATTAGAATATAAATGGGCTTTTGGGCTCGTTTATCTCCCCCTCTTTTAGTAAAGGCTTACATATAATTTAGACAATAAATAGGATTAAAAACAGAGTTTATTAAATGGTAAAATATGGGAATATGATAATAAATATGCAGTTTCAGCGACGCCTCAACTAGATCATAGGCCAAAGTTAAGACTTGATTTTTGATTCATTCAAAAAGAAAACACCTAAGATGGATTTTGAAAAAGTTTACTTATTGTTGAAACAGTTCTTAAATGGAATGTTAAATCATCAAGATTTTCTCAAGTATGGAATAAAAATAGTTTAAGACTTGCTTTCAAAAATTGAAGTCTAAAATAAGTCTACACCATCCTCCTGCATCTTCAAGAACACTCACCAATATGCAAGGCTTTAAGTTAGGCATTCATATGATTCTGTTGGGTTCTTTTCAACTAAATCGATCAAGAGAATACTTATAGAAAAAGGAAAATAGTGAGCTCAGAAAATCGATTTAGCTACTCATATTAGAATTAAAATACAAAGATGAACTAAAGCAAGACATACTAGCAAAGTGGACATGCAAAAAAGTCTGTCGAATCTTTATTAATGTCACTTTAACTTCAAATTACAATCACTCCTTCTCTCTCTCTCTCCCACTTGTTTCTGGACTGAACTAAAAATGAAAAACTGAGATACAACTTCTCATTAACTATCTAACAACGATCCTAAATCTTAAAAATAAAAATAAGAATTACTCCTAGTCTTCATCCCTCTTCTTCACGAAATTTCTGATATTTATAGGGTAAAACCAGAGGGGAGAGGAGTGAGCAGCTCCTTGATTTCATGATCCGTCTGTTTGTTCAACTGGTTTCTCAGTTTGCTCTACGAATTTGATGATATCTCTGTTGATCTTTAAGCTAACCGAATAAATCCAAATAAATCTGAATTTAACCCGTTTCTATTTGGTATTATCTACTCTGATTTGCTCTGATCTCCTTAAATCTTCTGCATATTTATCCTAATCCTTGTTCTGATTTAATTCTGAATTAAATCAGAATTTAAATGGGTTTTTGGGCTCGTTTCTCTTTTCTTTATTTAAGTAAAGGCCTGCATATAATTTAGAAAATAAATAGGATTAAAAACAGAGTTTATTAAATAATAAATATGGGAATGTGACAATAAATATGCAGTATCAACGACCGATCAAAGATGCATCGAAAGAAGGTGAAGAAGACTTCGCCATGCTTATCCGAAAAGTGGGAAGTGAAAATACACCTAGAAGGGGGTGAATAGGTGTATGACTAATCTAATGACAAATGATGCGAAATTAAAAACTAATTGCAACATACTTAGTGTAACCAAAGAGTGTAACCGAATTTCTGGTAAAGGGCTCTGAACTATCTCCTCTAAATTCCTCTAAACAAGAGTTAAGGTGCTATATGAAACTCTCTTGGGTCAACACAAGTGAGGCACACAAACAATACTAAGCATATAAGATATGAACAATATAATGCAATGCAAGATATAAGAGAGAAAGTTAGAGATAGTAGATCAAACGTAAACACCAAGATATGTTTGAGGTTCGAGCCACTATTCTATGTCCCCGCCTTCACACAGAAGGATTTCCACTATAGCGTCCACACAGGACTTCCCACACAGGGAACCTCCACTGAGGATTTGGGTAAATACAATTAGGAGTACACAACTCCTCTCTCCAACAAACACAACCTCTACACTAGAGGCAAGGCACTAAGCCACACAAGATCAACCTCTCAATAGAGGGATAAGCACAAAGCCAACACAATCACCTCTCACTAGAGGGATAGGCACAAAGCCAAACAAAGATCACCTCTACACTTAGAAGGATAAGGCACCAAGCCAAACTCCAACCTCAATCACCTCTACACTTAGAGGGATACAAACACAACAACTCCACAATCACCTCTACACAAGAGGGATAACAACAAACCCAAATAAAAGAGATTACAACACTTGATGGTCTCAACAAACCACAAACCAATTTTCTCACCAAAACAAGATCCTAATAGATAAGATAGATGATAGCTCAAGTGTGAGAAAAACAAGGTCTTTGGACCAAAGAAAAACAATTGGGAAAATCTCCAAATAGATATTAAAAATCAAGATCAAAAATCAATTCCCAAAAGACTCTCTTTTCTTTGAAATATTCCAACCCTTGAAAATAAATAAAGATAAATCTTTTTAACCCAAAAACTCTTTTAAAAACTTGTTGTTAAATACTTGTAAAGGTGGGAAAAATTACTCTCTAAAAACTTATTAAAAACAACTCAAAAGAAGGCATATACATAGCCTCTCAAAAATCTGCCCGTTGGCAGTCTGAAAAGGTCAGAAAAATGACCTTCCGGTCGACCGCCCGGCTGACCTGTACAACGGTCAGATTTATGACCATTGTGCCTCCGGTCGACCGCCCGGTCGATCAGCCCCCACCCGTGAGTGGGGTGCTTTCAGTCGGTCGACCGCGCGGTCGACCGGCCGAGTTGGCTGGTCATGTGCACGTCCTCATGCACATCGGTTGACTGTGCCGGTCGACCGACCACTGGTCCAGTCGACCGTCGGTCGACCGCCAGAGCAGTCTGGCTGGGATTATGGGAATTGAAAACTTGTCTTTTTAACTTTCATAAAATTCCATAAAATCACATAAATTCAAAAAATAAGTTCTTATAAGATATTTGAATACCAAACATGTGTGACCAAAAATTGACACATATTACAAACAATTTAAACCATTTTTGTGATATTGAAATTAAGCTTTAAACATAAATTCTGTATTTTTCAAAACTTGGATTTTTGAAATGGAAAACCGTTTTCTCCAAAACTCATATGGATACAAAAACAAGATATTTAAACAATTTTGAAGCATATTATATATGGATAGAATCCAATATATATAAGATATTTATCTATATTTTTGACATGAAATCCAAAACCGGTTAAACCGAAAACCAAAACCAATAAACTTTAAACTTGTGTATGTGTGTGAACTTGAGCATATCAATATTATCTACCTTTACACAAGATCTAAACAACTAAACTGAACACAAACTGAAGTCTTCTTGTCTCCAAGCCGACTCGATCCAAACGCGATCTAACGAGCTTGACTCCAACCGAGTGCTAGATGCGATCTTGACTCGCGAGCTCTTGAATCTACATGTGTAAGATCAAAACTCCTTTGTTGAAGCTAAACACCTACTAATATCTTGGTCAATCACTGAAACTATTTAAACACAAGATTATTAGTAAACAATAACTACATGAGTTAATTATCATCAAAACTAGAGTGATGGGCCTCTGGGCCAACAATCTCCCCTTTTTAATGATGACAAAACTCATGGAGTTATATATGCATGGATTAAAGTTAAGCTTCATAGAAGCTCCCCCTTAACTCATACATAGCAATAAACAATAAAGATATTCAATAAATGCATAAACTAAATAACATATATATGCATAAATGAGAAAATAAACATAAATAAACTTCTCCAAATACTTCTCCCATTTTTGCATAAACAAAACATATATGCATAAACAAGTAAATAAACATGCATATATAAAACATATATGCATAAACAAAACATATATGTATAAACAAGTAAATAAACATGCATATATAAAACTCCAAAATTTCTCTCCCCTTTTTGTAAAATCATCAACAAAGGGGCGAAAACAAATCAAACAATAAAGATATATATGCAATATACATTCATGAAGAGGAGAGACGTAAAATTAACTCCCATTGCATACATGCATTACATGAAAAAGAGATGACTAAATCCTAATCACATAACGCATAATATACAATGTATAAAAAGAGGTGTGAAGCTTCCTCTACACACGTATAAGACATAGAGAAGAGAGATCAAGCTCCTCAATATGAGATACACTCAATATGAATCTATATATAGAGAAGATGTTAAGCTTCCCTTGCATATAAGCAATACATATCAAAACATTATGATACCAATTGAAAAATATACCAATTTATGATAAAGGTATATATCGAAACATTATGATACAAGTTATGATACCAATTGAAAATAAATAAAATTTTTAAGATACCAATTGAAAATATCTTGTAAATTTTTGATACCAATAGAAAATGAAATATTGTATGTTTTCGATATCAAATGATATATATATTGTAAATTATGATACCAATTGAAAGTAAAAACCAAATTGAAAATACAAATCAAATTTTTGAAAATACAAATTATTTTGCAATAAAGATACCAGATTGAGAATAATACCAATTAAGATTATTGATACAAATATTGAAAATGTTAGCATATGCCAAAACAAAGTATTTTTCATCATAAGGTGGGATTAAGATACCAATTGAAAATAAAACTGATTGAAAGATAAAACACGAATTTTCTCTCCCTTTATGAAATACTAATAAAAACAATGCATAAGCTTGTATAAGATACCAATTGAAAAATAATTGACATTAAGGACTAAATCAGGTTTAGCATAAACATAATTTGTGCTTTAAGATGTAAAGATATTGTAAGCACAATCAAATCATATTTATATGATGAAAATGTAATACCTATCGAAATTGATACTATTTGAAGTTTAAAGTATACATATATATAAAACACAAATATGAGTATACAAACATAAAAATATCAATTGTGATACCAATTGAAAATATAATGAGGATCGAGTGTATAACTCATATTACCTCCCTTTCATGCACATGTTAAAAGGATATTCAATTTGAGCATATAAGGCATGGTCGCCCATCCATCCGCCCTTAGCGTTGGTAGGGGTTTTCAATAAAAAATTTGAAAATAATTTTAGCATAATTGAAAATTTCTACCAAAATAAAGAATACAAACTAGTTTTATGATAATCTTGAAAGCTAGTATGAAGTCCTTCAAGTAAGAAATAAAACAAGAATATATCCATGTAAACATGAAAATCACTCAACAATTGACACTCAAAGTCTATAAAGCACATATAAGACTCATGAAAGTAAAGTCATGAGAAAATATCAAGTAATGTGAGTGTACAAGAATTATGTGAAAAGCATAATCATGAAAATGGGTAATAAGGCTCATGTGAAATTCCTTCGCAACGACATGAAAAATCATCAAACTAAATAGGCTTCAAGGTATATGTATGTTTTGTTTAAACTAGAAGTATACATACATATCCCAAACACAAATGAGTCCATAAAAGAATTTGCATGAAGGCAAATGACTCAAAAGTTTTGGCAAAATTGACATATACATGAAGCTAAACATATTTATATGAAAACATGTACATAAATAAGGAATACAAGTTAAAATGCAAGAATCATCAAAATTAGGCTATATTAGTACATCTAATGAGTACAAATAAGCAATTAAGTACAAACATACAAAAATCAAATGTGGCTCATTAGTTGTACAAGTATATACACAAGTTTTAATGAAAAACTGCATTTAAACATGTAATCAAAACATGAAGTATAAAATAAAACATAAACCAATATGATCATTATGTAAATGCACATGTTTTAGAGTTATGATACACAAAATAGTTAAACTATAGTGAGAACACAAAATGTGGATCCATATGAACATGGGTGTATCTCAATTACTATACATGTATGTCATAGGTCTAATTATCATAGCATTTAACATAATAATCATGAAAAACTAAAACATGTTAAAATCAATCAATGAAAGCATTAAACTAATAAAGAGTTAGAGATAGTTACCAAAATCATTAGGGCTAATCTCTAGATCTCCAAATCATGGTGGTCCTCCCACCAAACTTCCTTGAAGGTGATGCATCCAAAGTAGTGTCCATCAAGCACAAAAGCATCCACCATCAAGGCACCAATGCCCTCACATTAAGTGAGAGCTCACACCTACATCAAATAAAATAGGAGTGGATTTTGGTACCCATAGTCTATTGGGTCCATGGGGGTTAGTACCTTTCCTAACCCAAACAAATTTATTTGCAAAATTTGAATTATGTATTATATCATAACAAAACTTTGCAAGGTGGCCCTTACGTCCATAATGTGTACAAGTCTACACATGAGCATACATGGTGTCATGTGGGTGAGCATGAGAAACATGTGTATGCCGTGTACAGTGTGCATGCATATGTGAAACTTGTTTCTTTCGAAACATGGATTCCAACCGTGTGTGGTTCATGGCACATTGGCTCAAAGTGGAGCCCAAACAATCAACACTTTTCTTCAATACACAAATATCATTTTTAATACTTGAAGGCAAAGTGGAGCATGCAACACTAAATGATGAAGGTATAGTAGCATGGAAAACATGTGAAGAAAAATCATTTTTCAAAGAAGTATTTTTCTTTGAAACCAAATCCAATTCTTTTGAAATAGAAGTAATTTTATTTTTCAAAGAATCATTTTCTTTTAAAACAATTTCAAGTTTTGAAGTCAAAATCTCATTTTTCTTCAAAACAATGTCACAATCATTTTTATTTTTCAAAATTTTATTTTCATTAAGAGCAAGTTAAAGTTGGGATTTCAATGAGTCTCTTTCATTTGAAATCCCATCCCTTTCTTGCAAAGCCAAATTAAGTTTTGAAAATAAATCCTTATTTTCTTCTGTTATTATAAGACTTTTCTTTTTCAAAACTTTATATTTTTCTAATAGGTTTTCACAAACAATAGATAGTTCTTCATTAAGAGCATCTGCATCCATGTAATCATCATAAGAAAAACTAGCATCATCTAGTTGAGTATCCGAATTTACCTCAAGGGAGTCATTCCCTCAAAACATGTGGCAAGCATCGTCTGACTCATTTTCACTCGATTCCTCCTCCACATTTTTGGCGTTTGAAACTTGGGAGATGTCAAAGTATTCCACACTGCAAAGGCGGAATCACAATGAGAAACCAACATAAGATATTCTTTACTTAGTGTGTTTCTAAGTGCCATTATGGCTTGTGCATTGGTCTCTACATGCTTGCTATTACCAAGATAAGATTTTTTGGTAGCGGTAAGGTGAACATGCACACCTAGGGTTTTAAGGTACATGGACATCTTAACTTTCCAAACATCAATGTTGGAAGTATCATACATGGGAGGGGTCATGAACTCCATGAGTGTGTGTAAACAAATAAGTGTGCAAATGCAAATATAGATTAGCTATCCAAGATCTCACTCTTAGGTGGTTAAACCTAATATCAGGAGTGTAGGCTCTGATACCAATTGAAAATACACCTAGAGGGGGGTGAATAGGTGTATGGCTAATCTAATGACAAATGATGCGAAATTAAAAACTAATTGCAACACACTTAGTGTAACTAAAGAGTGTAGCTGAATTCCCGGTGAAGAGCTCTGGACTATCTCCTCTAAATTCCTCTAAATAAGAGTTGAGGTGCTATATGAAGCTCTCGTGGTTCAACACAAGTGAGGCACACAAACAATACCAAGCATATAAGATATGAACAATATAATACAATGCAAGATATAAGAGAGAGAGAGAGAGAGAGCTAGAGATAGTGGATCAAACACAAACACCAAGATATGTTTCGAGATCCATTGCTCTACGTCCCCGCCTTCACACAGAAGGATTTCCACTATAACGCCCACACAGGATTTCCCATATAGGGAACCTCCACTGAGGATTTGGGTAAATACAATTAGGAGTACACAACTCCTCTCTCTAACAAACACAACCTCTACACTAGAGGCAAGGCCCTAAGCCACACAAGATCAACCTCTCAATAGAGGGATAAGCACAAAGCCAACACAATCACCTCTCATTAGAGGGATAGGCACAAAGCCAAACAAAGATCACATTTACACTTAGAGGGATAAGGCACCAAGCCAAACCCAATCTCAATCACTTCTACACTTAGAGGGATACAAACACAATCTCCACAATCACCTTTACACAAGAGGGATAACAACAAACCCAAATAAAAAAGATTACAACACTTGGTGGTCTCAACAAATCAAAAACCAATTTTCTCACCAAAACAAGATCCTAATAGATAGGATAGATAGATTGCTCAAGTATGAGAAAAACAAGGTGTTTGGACTAAAGAAAAACAATTGGGAAAATCTCCAAATAGATATTGAAATCAAGATCAAAACCAATTCCCAAAAGACTTTCTTTTCTTTGAAATATTCCAACCCTTGAAAACAAATAAAGATAAATCTTTTTAACCCAAAAACTCTTTTAAAAACTTGCTGCTAAACACTTGTAAAGGTAAAAAAATTGCTCTCTAAAAACTTGTTAAAAATAACTCAAGAGAAGGCATATATAAAGCCTCTCAAAAATCTGCCTGTTGGCAGTCTAGAAAGGTCAGAAATGAACTTCCGGTCGACAGCCCGGTCGACCGGCGCAACGGTCATATTTATGACCGTATACCTCCGGTCGACCGCCCGATCGACTGTCCGGTCGACTGGCCCCCACCCGAGAGTGGGCTGCTTTTAGCTGGTCGACCGTGCGCGGTCGACCGAACGGTCGACCGGCTGAGTTGGCTGGCCATGTGCACGTCCTCGTGCATATCGATCGACCGTCTGGTCGACCGCCTGAGCAGTCTGGCTAGGATTATGGGTATTAAAAACTTGACTTTTTAACTTCCATAAAATCCCATAAAATCACATAAGTTTCATAAAAATAAGTTCTTATAAGACTTTGAATACCAAACATGAGTGACCAAAAATCGACACATATTACAAACATGTTGAACCATTTTTGTGATATTGAAATTAAGCTTTAAACACAAATTCTGTATTTTTTAAAACTTGGATTTTTGAAATGGAAAACCGTTTTCTCCAAAACTCATATGGATACAAAAATAAGATATTTAAACAATTTTAAAGCATATAGTATATGGATAGAATCCAATATACATATAAGATATCTATCTATGTTTTTGACATGAAATCCAAAACCGGTTAAATCGAAAATCAAAATCAATAAACTTTAAACTTTTGTGTGTGTGTGAACTTAAGCATATCAATACTATCTACCTTTACACAAGATCTAAATAACTAAACTGAATACAAACTGAAGTCTTCTTGTCTCCAAGCCGACTTGATCCAAACGCGATTCAACGAGCTTGACTCCAACCGAGTGTTAGATGCGATCTTGACGCGCGAGCTCTTGAATCTACATGTGTAAGCTCCAAAACTCTTTTGTTGAAGCTAAACACTTACTAATATCTTGGTCAATCACTGAAACTATTTAAACACAAGATTATTAGTAAATAATAACTACATGAGTTAATTATCATCAAAACTAGAGTGATGGGCCTCTGGGTCAACAGGAAGAATATTCTATAAGAAGGGAGACAAAGTAACTACCAAAGAGATAGACCACAAGAGAAGTTTAAAAAGAAGAAGGAGGAGATGGGTCCTTGTTATCATTGCAAGAAGACGGGATATCTCATAGCGGATTGCCCATCTTTATAAGCGATCACATCAAAGAAATTGCATAAGAAGAAGGTCTTGAAGGCCACTTGGGATAACTCAAAAATGGAATCCAACGATGAAGAGATCGACATCGCAAACGTTTGCTTCATGGCAAACATAGAGGAAAGTCCAAAGGTAACTATTGAAACCTCTCTAGATGATGATGAACTCACCATGGATGAATTAGCTCAATTTTTGAAGAACTTCAAAGTAGATCTGAGATTTCAAATTTTCAAAACAAGAAATTGATAAAAGAAAATGATATTTTGAAAAATAAACTAGAGCTAGTTTTGAAAGAAAAAGAAAATCTTTCATTGTGTTTTCAAAAGAGCAAAGAAGATTTTGAAAATCACAAACGCTTGTGTAAAGGAAAAGGCCCTAGCACAAGTCTAGATAAAATTAAATTTCAATCCTTGAAAAATAGAATGAATGATTTAGATTCTACATTAAAAATTTGTGCTATCAATATTAAAAAGTTAGATGCAATGTTTTCAAAGGGTAAAGCCCAAGGGAAACACATTTCATATGCTCACACTAAGCATGATCACAATACACATCACTATCATGCATTTATTTATAGCAAAGTGTATACTTGTATATATTGTAACTGCAAAGGTCATCTAGCCATGTTTTATTACTCAAAATGAAATTTGAAGGCCAAAAATATATGGGTTCGAGAAAAGACTAACCCTATAGGACCGAAAAAGATGTGGGTACCAAAAAATATATCAAACTCATTTGATATAGGTATGTCATCCTCCAAGACATAGGAGGAAGTGGTACCTTGGTGGTGGATGCAATGGAGCTCAAGCGATCTACAATGTGAATGCATCACTATTAAGGACAAGGTGGAAGAACACCTATTTGGAGAAACTTTAGCTTATACTGGTAACATCTCCAAAATTTTGAGTTTTTAAAATTTCACATACATGCTTAGGTTTGTTTATAGCTTAACATTGCTAAATTGTTTAGTGTAATATCTCTACATAAATTGCACGTATATGTTTAATTATTTTTAGTCTCTTCACATGATTACCATTGTACACATGTTCTTATTGAAACTCAGTACCTACATGCTCTAGACTATCTTCATGTGTAGGAACTATTGTTTGATTGACTTGTCTTGTGTTTGGACACTATTGTTGGCCCAAAGGCCTTCCACTCTAGTTTTGATGATGATTAACTCATGTAGTTATGTTTACTAATAATCTTGTGGTGTTTAAGTTTCAGATCATTAACCAAGATATTAGTTGGTGATTAGCTTCAACAAGGAGTTTAGAAGCTTTTCTTGGTGATTCCAGGGCTCAAGCTTCAAGATCACACCTTGCCTAGCCCATGGATGGAGTTTTGGATCGGATCTACTTGAAGATGAAGATCATCAAGAAGACTTAGGTATCCATAGTTTAGATAGCGTGTTTAGATCCATTTGTAAAGCTTAGTATAGTTGATATGCTCAAGTGCACATAACACACACGTTTTACGTTTGGTTTTTGGTTTTCATGAATAGTTGATCAAAAAAAGTTTAATTGATATATGTATAGTTGTTTCATTCTATACATGCATGCTTAATTTTTAAACAAACTTATTTTGACTTTCCTATTCATGTATTGAAAAATCAAGTTTGATAAAAATACAAGTGTTGGTTTTGATAAAACTTGCAAGACACAAAAATGATTGAATATGTTGATATATGTCTTGAAATTTTTATCACAAGTGTGTTTATCAAAGTAAAATGATAAAACAATTTTTATGGTAATTTTAAAAGAGATAAAAGATTTTCTAAAATATTTTTAACATGTGTTTCTGTCCCAGAACAGTGGCTGACAAGCCAGGTCGGCCGACCGCACGGGTCGACCGCACCAGAGGCCGGTCGACCCTTGGGGTCGACCGACGTGCACAAGCCTGTGCACGTTTGGCAGACACAGGGACGGTCGGCCAGGCGGCCGACCGGACCTAAGAGCAGTGCTCTCTGTTTATTTGGGTCGACCGGGCGGTCGACCGGGTTGCCCCAACGGTCACATTTCTGACCGTTGGCGGTCGGTCGGGCCGGCCGACCGCTAGCCTGTCAGGCTGTCAGATCAGCCTAACGGCTAGTTTCTGTTTTGGCCTATATAAACCCCATTCCTTTGGGATTTTGGCCAAGTTTTCATGAGCTAAAATTTCTCTCTATTCTTGGTGTTTAAAAGAAGTTTTCAAAAGAGTTTAAGTGCCAAAAAGATTCATCTATTTGTTTTTAAGTGTTTTGTTTTATTTCAAAGAAAATAGTTTTTTGGGAATTGGTTTCTTGTTCTTCATTTCCATATCAATTTGGTATTTTCTCAAGAGATTTTCTTTGATAAAACACTTTGTTTTCCACACTTGAGCTTATCTTCTATCCTATTCTATTTAGGATCTTTGTTTGTGGAAAAAGGAAAGAGGTTTGTGGTTGAGACATACCACTTGTTGTAAACCCTTGATTTCTTGAGTTGCTCCCTCTTTGGTAGAGGTTGAGGTTGTTGTATTGGGTTGGTGTTTGCTCCCTCTTTAGTAGAGGTTGAGGCTTGTGGTTTGCTCCCTCTAGTGAGAGGTGGAGATTGGTTGTAACCCTCTTCGGTAGAGGTGTTGGTTGTTGTTTGGCTACGGGCCTACCCCTCGGTTGTGAGGCGGTGTTTGAGAGAGGAGTTTGGTACTCCTAGTATTGTAACAAATCCTTCTCGGTGAAGGTTCCCTCGGTGGGAGATAGTGGATTGGAAATCCTACACGGTGGTGTAGGCGGGGATGTAGAGCTAGGGGCTCGAACCTCGAAACATATCTTGTCTTAGCGTTTGATCCATTGTCTCACTAACTCTCTCTCTCTCTCATTTATTTGTGCATAGCATTGTTCATATTGTCATATCATTCATATTGCTTGTTGTGTCTTGCATATATTCATATTGCCTATTCATATTATATGCTTGGTTGTTTGTGTGTGCCTCACTTGTACTTAACCACAAGAGCTTCATATAGCACCTCAACCCATATTTAGGGGAATCAAGAGGAGTTAGTCCAGAGCCCTTCACGGGGAATTCGGCTATACTTGTTGGTTGTATTAAGTGTGTTGCAAGAATAGTTTTAAGCTTCCGCATTTAGCGCATTTAGTTTCTAGATTAGCACTTACACCTATTCACCCCCCCTCTAGGTGTGTTTTCAATTGGTATCAGAGCCTACGCTCCTGATATTTAGGCTTAACATCCTAGGAGTGAGATCCATTTTCTTGCTAATCTATTGTTTGCATTTGCTTGTTTGCACACTCATATAGTTTACCATGGACTTCATGACCCCACCTAGCTTTGACCCTTCCAACATTGTTGTTTGGAAGTATATGGTGTCCATGTACCTAAAGGCCCTAGGTTTGCATGTTTTCCTTGCCGCTACAAAGAGATGTTATCTTGGTGACCGCAAGCATATGGGGGCCAATGCACAAGCCCTTGAGGCCATTAGAAGCACATTAAATAAAGAATATCTTATGCTTGCTTCTAACTTTGATTCCGCATTTGCAGTGTGGAACATGTTGACAACCACCACCACCTCCAAGCTTCAATTGCAAATTCAACCGGAGGAGTCTAGTGGAGAATCCGACTCACAATGCTTAATGGTCCAAGGGAATGACTCCCTTGAGGTACATTCAGAATCTCAACTAGATTGTTTGATGCTAGTTCTTCATGTGATGATTATGTTGATCCCTATGCTTTGAATGAAGAACTATCAATTGTGTGTGAAAAATTAATAGAAAAATATAACATTTTGAAAAAGAAGACATTTGCTTTAAATGAAGAAAATGAAAAATTGTCTTCTAAATTTGACATTGTTTTGCAAGAAAAGGAAGAGGTTTCTAGTGAATGTGACTCACTTAGATCTCAACTTAATCTTATTTTAAAAGAAAATGAAGTTTTAAAATCTAAAAATGATTGTCATGTTCTTTTGAAGAAAAATGAAAATTTGTCTTCAAAAGTTGATTTTGTTTTAAAGGAGAATGTTGCTTTGAAAAATAAAATTACTTCTATTTCAAATGAGTTGAATGTTTGTTTAGATAAAAACATTGTTTTACAGAATAAAATTGATGCACATGTTTGCCATGCTAGGGTAGTATCACACACTTTACCTATTGCATGCCACACTTCTTCTTTGATTGATAATGATATATCCATGCTTAAGAAGAGTGTAGATTGTTTGGGCTCCACTTTGAGCCAATGTGCCATGAACCATACACGCTTGGAATCCTTGGTTCGAAAGAAACAAGTTCCATCTTTTCATGCACACCCTCCACGGCATACACGTGCTCCTCACGGACACACCCATCACATGTATGCTCATGTGTACACTTGTACACATTGTGGACGTATGGACCACCTTGCTAAATTTTGTTATGATAGATTACATGTTTTAAATTTAGCAAAGAAGTTTGTTTGGGTTAGAGAAGGTACTAACCCCCATGGACCCAAGAAGATATGGGTACCAAAGACCACCTCTCCTTTATTTGATGTAGGTGTGGGCTCTCACATGACGTGAGAGTGATGGTACCTTAGAGTGGATGCGTTCCGTGCTTAAAGAGAACCATTTGGATGCATCACTTTCAAGGGATGTTTAGTGGAGAGGACCACCATATTTTGGAGACAAGGAGAGTTGCCTTCTAGGCTTTGGTAACGATTCCTAACTCCTATTTATTATTTTCATGCTTTTAATATTCATTGTTTATAGCATATTTCATTGTTTAGTGATTAGTATAAAAATGTCATGTTAATTAGATTCTTGACATACATGTATAGTATTTGAGACACCCATGTTTAATATGGATTATTATTTTGTGTTCTCGTATTTGATTAGCTATCATGTACATCATAAATCTAATAACATGTGGATATTCATAATAATCATGTTTATATTTATCATGTTGATTTATATCTTGGTTTTATGCTTCATGTGTTGATTACATGTTTAGATGTTAGTTTTCATTAAGACTAGGATTTATACTTGTACATATAGTGGGCCACAAATAAATCTATATATGTTTGGGCTTGATTGCTTATTTGAACCCATTAGATGTGCTAGTATAGTCTAGTTTTGATGATTCATACATTTTAAACTTGTATTCCCATTTTAGATTTATTTTGTAGATCATGTGTTTTACATTTCATGTATATGTGCATTTGCCAAATCTTAAGCTATACATTTATACCCTTTGAGTCATTTGCCTTTCATGCAAATCTATATATTGTTGGCCCAAAGACCCATCACTCTAGTTTTGATGATGATTAACTCATGAAGTTATAGTACTAATGATCTTGTGTTTAATTAGTGACAGATTTGTTATCAAGATCTTAGTAGGTGTGGAGCTTCAACAAAGGATTTAAAGTCAAGTTTTGGAGCTAGCACCGGTTGATTCACGAGCCTATGCATCAAGACCACATCATAAGTTGAGCTCGTTGGATCGTGTTTGGACCAAGTCAAGAAGATGAGAAGACTTCAAGGGAAGACTTCAAGATCAAGACTTGTGTCTAGGTATAAGATTTTTATTTTTAGTTAAAAATGTAAAGGATAGAATAGTTGGTGGATTGCTCAAGTATATATCACACACACACTCTTGATTTAGTTGTCTTTTCATAAAAGAATTTTCAGATTTAGAAAAGACTTTCATTTTGGAAAAATATTTTTGGTTTTTGAATTTCTTATATGCATATCTTTTATCCAAAATCATATTTAGAGCTTAATGCCAAAAACATAGATATTTCATCTTAATTGTGTAGTGGATCATATCCATACACACTATGCTTTAATGAATTCAAAATATCTTGTTTTTGTATCATAAAGAAGTTTGGAAAACAAATTTTAGAAAAATACAAGTTTTCAATTGAGCCAATATTTCCAACTTACAAAAATAGTCCAAATCTTTTATAACATGCCTTGATTTTGTGCAAGCATGTTTGTTTATCAAAGTATATTGGTAAAACTATTTTTGTAGATTTTCTAAGTATTTATGGGATTTTATATGAACCAAAAAGCCTTAGTTTAAATCCCAGATTTTCTGTTCCAGGCTTCAGCCAAGTCGACTAGTCGACCGACCAAGTCGACTAGGGCTGAAGTCGATCGACCGGCTGGGTCGACCGACGTGCACGATGTGCACGCCTTGACCTGGCAGATGGCCGGTCTGCCGACCCTGTCGACTGAAACTGAGAGCAGTGCTCTCTGTTCTTTTGGGTCGACCGGGCGGTCGATCGGAGGCTCCAACGGTCGGATTCTTGACCGTTGGCGGTCGACCGGGCGGTCGACTGACAGGTCTGACAGACCCCAATGGCTAGTTTTTGACAGCCTATATATTTGGGGGTTTTGTCATTGTTTTGTAACAAGATTTTAGGAGAGATTTGAGCCAGTTTTTCCCACTCCATTAAAAGAGTTTTCTTCACATATTTGAGAGCAAATATTTCCAATCAAAAGGAAAGTTTTATCAAGAGTGTAAAAGTGATTTCTTGAGTTTTTCACCATAGATTCAATCCTTACTTTCTCACAATCACTTGAGCTATCCATTGCCTTATCTATCCATAGGATTGTGTTGTGAGAGTTTGTAATTGGTGATCAAAGTGTTTTAGATCACCAAGAGATTTCTTCTTTGTTCTTTGAGGAGGCGGAAAAGTGTGTTCGCGGTGGTTTAGAGTTCTTGTGTGAACTCGGTGGTTTGAGGTGCGGCCTCGGTGAGCTAGTGAGCTTGCGTGTGTATGGACTAGGGAGTCCAAGAGTTTGTAGGAGTTGCGGCACCAAGGAGAGATCCATTGGGATCTTGCATAGTGGAAATCCTTCGTGTGTCGAAGGCGGGGATGTAGAGCAAGGGTGCTCGAACCTCGAAACAAACCCTTTGTGTTTGCGATTGCCATTTCTCTCTCTCTATCTCCTTGTTTATATCTTGCATTACTTATCTTGTCTTTACCTTTATATGTATGATATATTCCTTGTGCTCATATTGATATATTGCTTGGGTTTGTTGACTAACACTTGTATTCAACCAAGAGAGCCATCGAGGCACCTCAACCCTTATTTATGGGGAATCTAGAGGAGTTTGTCCAGAGCCCTTCACGGGGAATTCGGCAACACTCTTGTGTTATACGTTGTGTTTAGTGTAAAAGTTTTATTAGGTCATAATTGTTTTTAGCTTCCGCATTATTTGGCATTAAGTGACCATTAGATTAGCCATCACCTATTCACCCCCCTCTAGGTGAACTTACAATTGGTATCAGAGCTAGTGCTCTTGATTTGGGTCTTACAACCTAGAGTTAAAGATCCTCATTTTAGGCTAATCATAATTTTGTACACACACCATGGACTTCATGTCACCACCCACCTTTGACATTCTTAACATCCAAATTTGGAAGGTTAAGATGTCTTTGTACCTCAAAGCCCTAGGTTATCATGTTTATCTTGCCATCACTAATAATGATTACTGTTTATATGGTAAGAATATTGAGGCTAATGCAAAAGCCCTTAATGCTTTAAAGTCTACCCTAAATGATGTTTATTTATCTAGAGTTTCTAACTTTGATTCGGCTTTTGTAGTATGGAATACCCTCATCTCCCTTGGCGAAAAAGATAAATACTATGCGGGGAGCGAATCAGATGTTGGAAGCAACACCTCCAACAAGTGCTATATGGTCCAAGGGATAACCCCCTTGAGGTAAACACCGAATCCGAGTTAGATGATGAAGACATGTCATATGATGAGCTTACTACCTTTTGTCAACTTGTGCTTGAAAAATATGACATGCTTAAAAACATTGCTTGCATGCATAAAGAACATGATTCTTTTAGAGATAACATTGCATGCTTAGAAAAAGATAATAAGAAAATTAAAAAGAATTTTGATTGCATGCGAAAAGAGAACGATTCTTTTAAAACTAAAATTGCATGTTTAGAAAAAGAAAAGGATGTTTTGAATAATGAGAATGTTTCCTTAATGTCCAAATTAAATGATCTTTGTAAAGGAAACACTATTTTGAAAGATAAAATTATTTTGGTGGAAACTCAAAAGGAAGTTATTTTTTAAGAAAATAAGTCTTTAAAAAGAAAAATTTGTGAAAAAGAAAAAGATTTTGTTTCGAAAAAGAAAAAGAAAAATGATTCTTTATCTCATCATGCTTTACATGCCACCACTAATGAGATTAAAGATTTGAAAAATAAAATAAATAATTTGAGTTTAACTTTGAGCTCTTGTGCATTCAACCACACTAAATTAGAGTCCATGTTTTCTAAGAAACAAACTCCACATGTTCATGCACATCATACCCATCATGCATATGCTTATGTTGCACGTCATGATCACACTCCTACACATAAGCATCCTAAGGTGTACGTATGTACACATTGTGGCCGCAAAGGCCATTTAGCAAAATTTTGTTATGACAAATTGCATTATTTTAATTTTGCTGAAAATAAAAATGCTTGGGTGCCTTACAACAAGACTAACCTCAAAGGACCCAAGAAAATATGGGTACCAAAACCCCCACCCCATGTTTTTGATGTAGGTAAGGGATCTCTCAAGACGTGAGAGACTTGGTGCCTTGATGGTGGATGCAAATGGATATGATGGACACACTTATTGATGCATCGCTATCAAGGAGGTTTTAGTGGGACAACCACCATGATTGGAGCTTTGGAGTTGGTAACAATCTCTAAACTCCCATTTTTTTTATGTACATGCATTTTACTTATATCATACTCATAGCATGTTCATGTTTTGTGTTTTTATGTGCTTCATGCGGTATATACTAGTTTAAATGTAGTTTTTATCAAAACTTGTATGTATACATGTACAAATAGTGAGAACAATTGATTTATATATATTTGCATTTCATGCTCATTTGTACCCACTTTATGCACATGTATAGTCTAAGTTTTGATGACTCTTCCATTTACACTTGTTGTGCCTATTTTATGATTTTACTTCATGTATATGTTATTTTTATTCAAATCTAATAAATATACATGTATATCCCGTGAGTCTCTTGCTTTCATGCATACACTATTTGTAGACTCTTTTATATTTGGGATATGTATGTGTATTGTTAGGATTGGATAAATCATACATATACCTTGAAGTTTACTTTAAGATGAAAATAAAAATTTTCATGATTTGTTTTTAATGAAAAAAAATTTCATGTCTTGTCTAAAAATGAGATTCATGTTTGATTGAGTTTCATTGTCTATTTTCATGAAAACGCCATTTACATAACCTTTGAATACTCATCTTTTACTTTTCAAGATAATTTTGAGCTTTATGGACTATGAGTGCTTGAACTTTTATGTATTTAGTATAATTCATGAAAAACATATGATTTCATGTTTTTGAAGGATCTTTAACTAGTTTTTCAAAAATTAATTTAAACTAGTTATTTATTCTTCTATGAGATATACACTTGATATTACTTTATGTCAATTGGTATCATTGAATCATTTCAATTGGTATCAATATGATTATTCTTTTTGTATATACTCATGTTTTGATTATATGTATGTATGCTTTCAAATTCAAGTAGTATCAATTTCTATTGGTATTATCTTTTATATACATATAAATGATTTTTTAATTGTGCTCGAGTTAAGATAGATTCATTTTTTAAAGCACAATGATTTTGCTAAGCTTGGGTTAAAACTTTACTTTCAATTAGTATCTCAATATGTTTTAACTTAAGAAAAATTGAAGATTTTGCAATGATTATTTGATATCACATACTTTCAATTGCTACTTTCTATTGGTATCAAAATTAAAAATTATGGTTATCTCAAAATTTGTTTCTTGAGAAAAGTTCAAAATTTTGTTTTGATAAAGAAAAATTCAAAATTTTTGATTTGTATTTTCTATATGCAAGGAGAGCTTAACATCTCTCTTATATATAGATTCATGTTGAGTATATTATAAATTGAGGAGCTTGACAACTCTTCTTTATATGATATACGTGTATAGGGGGAGCTTCACATCTCCTCTTATGCATTACATAATATGTGTTATATGAGTTAGGGCTTGTCATCCCTTCTTCATGTAATGCATATGTGTAGGGAAGTTAACTTAGCGTCTTCCTCTTCATGAATGTATATCGCATATAAATCTTTATTGATTGATTTGTATTACCCTTTCTTGATCTCTTTGTTTTTGACAAAAAGGGGGAGAAAAATGTGTTTGATTTGATTTTACTTTGAACCCTTTGTTGATGAGTGACAAGAAGGGGAGAAGTATTTGAGTTTATATGCATGTTTGAATAAAGACTTATGTTTATGCATATATATTTTGTATTGCAAATAGGAGAAAAAGATTTTGATTTATGCTTGTTGCATGTTTTATCTCCATACTTGCATACATATTCATGTGCCTCATTGCCAAATCTATTATTTATTTGTTATGTATGAGTTAAGGGGGAGCTTCTTTGAAGCTTTACTTTAATCCATGCATATATAACTTCATGAGTTTTGTCATCATCAAAAAGGGGGAGATTGTTGGCCCAAAGACCCATCGCTCTAGTTTTGATGATGATTAACTTATGAAGTTATAGTATTAATGATCTTGTGTTTAATTAGTGACAGATTTGTTATCAAGATTTAGTAGGTGTGGAGCTTCAACAAAGGATTTAAAGTCAAGTTTTGGAGCTAGCACCGGTTGATTCACGAGCCTATGCATCAAGACCACATCATAAGTTGAGCTCGTTGGATCGTGTTTGGACCAAGTCAAGAAGATGAGAAGACTTCAAGGGAAGACTTCAAGATCAAGACTTGTGTCTAGGTATAAGATTTTTATTTTTAGTTAAAAATGTAAAGGATAGAATAGTTGGTGGATTGCTCAAGTATATATCACACACACACTCTTGATTTAGTTGTCTTTTCATAAAAGAATTTTCAGATTTAGAAAAGACTTTCATTTTGGAAAAATATTTTTTGGTTTTTGAAATTTCTTATATGCATATCTTTTATCCAAAATCATATTTAGAGCTTAATGCCAAAAACATAGATATTTCATCTTAATTGTGTAGTGGATCATATCCATACACACTATGCTTTAATGAATTCAAAATATCTTGTTTTTGTATCATAAAGAAGTTTGGAAAACAAATTTTAGAAAAATACAAGTTTTCAATTGAGCCAATATTTTCAACTTACAAAAATAGTCCAAATCTTTTATAACATGCCTTGATTTTGTGCAAGCATGTTTGTTTATCAAAGTATATTGGTAAAACTATTTTTGTAGATTTTCTAAGTATTTATGGGATTTTATATGAACCAAAAAGCCTTAGTTTAAATCCCAAATTTTCTGTTCCAGGATTCAGCCAAGTCGACCGACCAAGTCGACTAGGGCTGAAGTCGGTCGACCGGCTGGGTCGACCGACGTGCACGACGTGGACGCCTTGACCTGGCAGATGGCCGGTCTGCCGATCCTGTCGACCGGAACTGAGACAGTGCTCTCTGTTCTTTTGGGTCGACCGGGCGGTCGACCGACAGGTCTGACAGACCCCAACGGCTAGTTTTTGACAGCCTATATATTTGGGGGTTTTGTCATTGTTTTGTAACAAGATTTTAGGAGAGCTTTGAGCCAGTTTTTCCCACTCCATTAAAAGAGTTTTCTCCACATATTTGAGAGCAAATATTTCCAATCAAAAGGAAAGTTTTATCAAGAGTGTAAAAGTGATTTCTTGAGTTTTTCACTATAGATTCAATCCTTACTTTCTCACAATCACTTGAGCTATCCATTGCCTTATCTATCCATAGGATTGTGTTGTGAGAGTTTGTAATTGGTGATCAAAGTGTTTTAGATCACCAAGAGATTTCTTCTTTGTTCTTTGAGGAGGCGGACAAGTGTGTTCGCGGTGGTTTAGAGTTCTTGTGTGAACTTGGTGGTTTGAGGTGCGGCCTCGGCGAGCTAGTGAGCTTGCGTGTGTGTACGGGCTAGGGAGTCCGAGAGTTTGTAGGTGTTGCGGCACCAAGGAGAGATCCATTGGGATCTTGCATAGTGAAAATCCTTCGTGTGTCGAAGGCGGGGATGTAGAGCAAGGGTGCTCGAACCTCGAAACAAACCCTTTGTGCTTGCGATTGTCATTTCTCTCTCTCTCTATCTCCTTGTTTATATCTTGCATTACTTATCTTGTCTTTACCTTTATATGCATGATATATTCCTTGTGCTCATATTGATATATTGCTTGGGTTTGTTGACTAACACTTGTATTCAACCAAGAGAGCCATCGAGGCACCTCAACCCTTATTTACGGGGAATCTAGAGGAGTTTGTCCAGAGCCCTTCACGGGGAATTCAGCAACACTCTTGTGTTATACATTGTGTTTAGTGTAAAAGTTTTATTAGGTCATAATTGTTTTTAGCTTCCGCATTATTTGGCATTAAGTGACCATTAGATTAGCCATCACCTATTCACCCCCCCTCTAGGTGAACTTACATATATATGGACTCAATTGTGTTTAGGGATATATATGTATACTTATTGTGTTGACAATTCATACATATACCTTGAAATGAAATTTGTTTTGGTGAAAATTTAGTTTTTTCTTGATTTCGTGTTTATTTGTTTAACTTCATGTATATGTCTATTTTATCCAAATTATTATTATACATATACATCCTTTTTGAGCCACGTGCCTTAATGCATATATCTATTGTGGACTCGTTGTGTTTGGATATGTATGTATACTTTAGCTTGTATAGGACATACATATACCTTGAAGATTAAATAATTTTGATGACTTTCATTGTTTCAAGGAATTTTGAGCCTAATTGGAAATTTCATAATACCATGTCACACATTACTTGTACACTCACCTTTTATTAAAATATTTCTCATGAGTATGTTTTCATGAGCATGTATGGACTTTATTGAATTTGAGTGTTTTTAAGTGTTATGTGATTTACATGTGTTTTATGAAAATAATTTTTAGTTTATTCCTTACTTGAAGGATTTCGTACTAGTTAACAAAATTTCCATTTTAACTAGTTCGTATTCTTCATTTTGATATGAGTTATACCATGCTTTTATTGTTATGTCAATTGGTATCATTGAACTCTTTCAATTGGTATCAATCTTGATTCTTTTGTATACTCATATGTGTTTATGTATGTATGCTTTCATTTCAATGGTATCAATGTCTATTGGTATCTATTTTTTTCATACATATATGTTTTATTTGTGCCTACTATATTCCTATATCTTAGAGCACAAATATTTGTTTATGCTAAGCTTGAAAACCTTAATGATTATCCTATTTCAATTGATTACTTTTAAATTGGTATCAAGCCTACGCATTGTTTTAGTTTGTATTTCATAAAGGGGGAGAAAATTCAATTTTCTTATTTCAATTGGTATTTGTATTTCCACTCCCTTGCTTTATAGTAGAATATAAAGTTTAAATTGGTATCAATAAATCTCATCATTATTTCTAAATTGATATCAAAAATAAAAATTTTGTTTAAAGAAAAAATTCAAAGTTTTTGATTTATGTTGCCTATATGCAAGGAGAGCTTAACATCTCTTCTACATATAGATTCATGTTGAGTGTATCTTATATTGAGGAGCTTGATAACTCTTCCTTATGCGATACACGTGTATAGGGGGAGCTTCACATCTCTCCTTATGCATTACATAATATGTGTTATGTGAATTGGGGCTTATCATCCCTTCTTCATGTAATGCATATGTGTAGGGAAGTTAACTTAACGTCTTCCTCTTCATGAATGTATATCGCATATATCACTTATTGATTGTTTTATGTTCACTTTCAATTGGTATCAAGATGTACTTCATTGACATATAAGTTTCATTTGGTATCTTAATTGAGTGTACATCTTATGATTTGTTATTTACCCCTTATTTACATCATTTGTGTTATAGAACAAAAAGGGGGAGAAGGATTTGGATTTATATGCATGTCTTTGTATGCATTTATTTAAAAAAAAGGGAAAAGTTTTATTCATTTAATTGGTATCTAGAGCACCTTTCACATTTCATTGGTGTCTAGAACATGTTTTGTTGATAGAAGAATTTGTTTATGTTTTGATTTTGTTTTTACCCCTTTGTTGATGATTGACAAAAAGGGGGAGAAAGATTTTGAGTTTATATGCATGCTTATGTTTTTGCATATATTATGATTTTAATTGGTATCTAGAATACGTTTATTGTGAATATTTCATTGGTATCTAGAGCCTAGAACATGTTTTGGTTTATTGTTTTTCATGCATGATATAATGCATTGCCATTCATTGCATATTTATTATTTATTTGTTTATGCATGAGTTAAGGGGGAGCTTCTTTAAAGCTTAACTTTAATCCATGCATATATAACTCCATGAGTTTTGTCATCATCAAAAAGGGGGAGATTGTTGGCCCAAAGGCCTTCCACTCTAGTTTTGATGATGATTAACTCATGTAGTTATGTTTACTAATAATCTTGTGGTGTTTAAGTTTCAGATCATTAACTAAGATATTAGTTGGTGATTAGCTTCAACAAGGAGTTTAGAAGCTTTTCTTAGTGATTCCAGGGCTCAAGCTTCAAGATCACACCTTGCCTAACCCATGGATGGAGTTTTGGATCGGGTCTACTTGAAGATGAAGATCATCAAGAAGACTTAGGTATCCATAATTTAGATAGTGTGTTTAGATCCATTTGTAAAGCTTAGTATAGTTGATATGCTCAAGTGCACATAACACACACGTTTTACGTTTGGTTTTTGGTTTTCATGAATAGTTGATCAAAACAAGTTTAATTGATATATGTATAGTTGTTTCATTCTATACATGCATGCTTAATTTTTAAACAAACTTATTTTGACTTTCCTATTCATGTATTGAAAAATCAAGTTTGATAAAAATACAAGTGTTGGTTTTTGATAAAACTTGCAAGACACAAAAATGATTGAATACGTTGATATATGTCTTGAAATTTTTATCACAAGTGTGTTTATCAAAGTAAAATGATAAAACAATTTTTATGGTAATTTTAAAAGAGATAAAAGATTTTCTAAAATATTTTTAACATGTGTTTCTGTCCCAGAACAGTGGCTGACAGGCCAGGTCGACCGACCGCACGGGTCGACCGCACCAGAGGCCGGTCGACCCTTGGGTCGACCGACGTGCACAAGCCTGTGCACGTTAGGCAGACACAGGGACGGTCGGCTGAGCGGCCGACCGGACCTGAGAGCAGTGCTCTCTGTTTATTTGGGTCGACCGGGTTGCCCCAATGGTCACATTTCTGACCGTTGGCGGTCGGCCGGGCCGGCCGACCGCTAGCCTGTCAGGCTGCCAGATCAGCCTAACGGCTAGTTTCTGTTTTGGCCTATATAAACCCCATTCCTTTGGGATTTTGGCCAAGTTTTCATGAGCTAAAATTTCTCTCTATTCTTGGTGTTTAAAAGAAGTTTTCAAAAGAGTTTAAGTGCCAAAAATATTCATCTATTTGTTTTTAAGTGTTTTGTTTTATTTCAAAGAAAATAGTTTTTTGGGAATTGGTTTCTTGTTCTTCATTTCCATATCAATTTGGTATTTTCCCAAGAGATTTTCTTTGATCAAAACACTTTATTTTCCACACCTGAGCTTATCTTCTATCCTATTCTATTTAGGATCTTTGTTTGTGGAAAAAGGAAAGAGGTTTGTGGTTGAGACATACCACTTGTTATAAACCCTTGATTTCTTGAGTTGCTCCCTCTTCGGTAGAGGTTGAGGTTGTTGTATTGGGTTGGTGTTTGCTCCCTCTTTGGTAGAGGTTGAGGCTTGTGGTTTGCTCCCTCTAGTGAGAGGTGGAGATTGGTTGTAACCCTTTTCGGTAGAGGTGTTGGTTTTTATTTGGCTACGGGCCTACCCCTCGGTTGTGAGGCGGTGTTTGAGAGAGGAGTTTGGTACTCCTAGTGTTGTAACAAATCCTTCTCGGTGAAGGTTCCCTCGGTGGGAGATAGTGGATTGGAAATCCTACACGGTGGTGTAGGCGGGGATGTAGAGCTAGGGGCTCGAACCTCGAAACATATCTTGTCTTAGCGTTTGATCCATTGTCTCTCTAACTCTCTCTCTCTCATATTTATTTGTGCATAGCATTGTTCATATTGTCATATCATTCATATTGCTTGTTGTGCCTTGCATATATTCATATTGCCTATTCATATTATATGCTTGGTTGCTTGTGTGTGCCTCACTTGTACTTAACCACAAGAGCTTCATATAGCACCTCAACCCATATTTAGGGGAATCAAGAGGAGTTAGTCCAGAGCCCTTCACGGGAAATTCGGCTACACTTGTTGGTTGTATTAAGTGTGTTGCAAGAATAGTTTTAAGCTTCCGCATTTAGCGCATTTAGTTTCTAGATTAGCACTTACACCTATTCACCCCCCCTCTAGGTGTGTTTTCAACTATATCGGCCTTTTTTTTAAGTAAATATTTTTAGATTATTAAGTATATATATTTATTTCCCATTTAATTCATAATTAAGCAATTCAAATAAGAAAAGTAAAGACCACCTCAACTCATAATTTAGAGGAAGTATGAGGAGAAGTTCAAAGCCCATCAAGAGAATTCGGCTTCATTTCTTATTAATTAGCCTAATTTATGAATTAAATCAATATATGAGTTTTATGAAATTTTTAAGAATACTTTTGCCAAAATTAATTCATCAAAATATTTGGATTTTGGATTATCCCTGTATGAATATCTCTATTTAAAGAATATTTTAAAAATTACCATTAAAAGATATTTTTATAAAAATCAATCTGTTTAAAACTGTTTTTGTTTGAGGAGCAGCCTTGGTCGACCGGGCGGTCGACCGACTGAGTCATTGAACTCTCTGGTAGGCCTGTCATATGGCTTACCCTTCGTGCCGGTCGACCAGGCGGTCGACCGACATTTTGAGAGTCTGTTAGCCAGAACTCTCGGGTTGTGCCGGTCGACTGGGCGGTCGACCGATAGTCGTATCTGTGTAAATACTGTTGCTGATTTAAGAACCCAAGTTTCTTACCTTCTCAATTATACACCCAAATTCCTCCTAATACTTTCTAGATCTCATCTCTAGCACCCCTTTAAACCCTAATTGGAGAAGAAATTTTTAGAAGTCTCTCAGATATATCTTTCTACATTCTTTATGTAAATTATTCCTTCAATTTTTCTGTGAATTAGTACTGATTTATGCTATTACTCTCTGTAAATTCTTTCATTATGTCTAGTCCACCCATCATGTCTTCTAAACATCCTAGAATTGAAAAATCTAAATAAGCTGAATCTTCTTCTAGAACCAAGAATGTTTTTGTTTCTGAGAATGACATATATAAACACTCTATTATCTGTAATAAACATGTCATCTCTGGTCAGTTTGTTGTTCTAGCTAATTTTGATCACTTGGATCTTACTTCTATTCTCAAAACTAGTTCGTTAGATCATTTTGTGACTACTAAGGAATAAGTTTATCCCGATTTGGTCTAATACTTCTATTCTAACCTCATTTTTATTAACAATCATGTCAAAACTCATGTCAAGGATGTGGATATCAACATTTCTCTTGAACATTTTACTTGGATTTTTAAACTTTCTTGTGATGGTGTAAAAATCTTCTATTTTGATCTTCATGATTTTGAGTATCCTGATGGTGAGAGTGCTCTCACCGCCTCTAGCTATTATATAATGATGATAACCCAACCTTAGTAAGGAATGAGAAGGTGAAGCGCTACACGCTTCAGCTCAAGTCCTGGCTAAGATCGTTTTCCATAATATCCTGCCTAAAACAGGGAAATATAGTCATGCTCGATTTTGTGCCCTCTTGCTCATCTTTTGCCTTTTGCAAGGCATTAGAGTCAATATCCCTCGTCTTATCATCGATTTCATGTTATCTGACCATTTAATGATTCCCACTAAGAATCTTCCATACGGGATGATCCTTACCCATCTCTTTAAACATTTCAAAATTAATCTATCTAATGAGAGAGGTATAAACCCCTCTGTTGACATTAATAGCACCTTCTTGAAGAGGATGCATGTTGGTGCTCGTGTTCAGGCTTCTTCCTATCCTTCCTCACACCCTGTCCAATATTTTGTCCCTGGGTCCTCCTCTTTAGCTGCCGATCCTTATGCCGGTATGATGACCCAGCTGAGTGACCTCTTCCTACACATCACTTCTTTCACAGAGAAGATTCTCGCAAACCAGGAAGCCAAGCAGAAAGAGCAACAGAACGACATGGCCTATGTGTGCTTTTCTATCAGATACTTTCAGTGTTATGAGGACTATCATTTCTCTAGGAACGATTGGCATGTACCTGTTTCAGATGCTTATGGATGTCCTCTTCCTCCGACTGGTAACTGTTTGATCCGTGGATGGCCCCTCGAGATGCTTCTATGTCATATCAAACAGTCGTTGAACCTGAAGAAGATATGGATGAAGAGAAGATACTTGACTCCTCCTTATTTTTTGATGTATGACAGAAAAGAGAGAGAAGTATGTAGTAGAGTTGAGTTATTTTGAAATGGACATCTATCTATTTTGGACATCTATTTTG
The DNA here is from genome assembly GCA_038442645.1 of Agave tequilana. Classification (NCBI taxonomy): domain Eukaryota; kingdom Viridiplantae; phylum Streptophyta; class Magnoliopsida; order Asparagales; family Asparagaceae; genus Agave; species Agave tequilana. The sequence continues at coordinate 41,695 of JAVJIF010022679.1, forward strand.
TATTGATACTGTATATTTTTAGACTATATATTTTATTATGTTGACACCTGTTTTGTGACAATTATTAGCTAACACATTTGGTATCTTTGTTTCGTATCTTTAGTTACATTGGTATGGTTACATTGGTATTGAAAACTTCTATTTTTTTATATTTACCCTTTTTATGGAGGTTGGTGGTTATGGATGGATGGGGAATACATTTATGTCTATGCTTTTATCTATCATATCTTGTTATGCATAAATGTTTTGCATAGAGCTTTTATATTGAATATCACATTCTTATGCTTTAATTGATGATTGTGTCACATATTGTATATCATATTTCAGTTTTTTGATAATTACATATCACATTCATTATGTATGCACATGTTTAGGGGGAGCTTCATTTGAAGCCTCTTCCAATTTTATTTAAAATAACTCCATGTATTTTATCATCATCAAAAAGGGAGAGATTGTTGGTCCAAAGGTCCCTTGCCCTAGTTTTGATGATGATAATCTCATGAAGTTATTTAATCTAATATTTATATCTATATAAGTTTCAGGTAAAAGACTGATTTCATGATAAGATTTAGCTTCAGCACAAAGACTCACAAGTTTATGAAGCATTCAAGATGATGATCCCAGAGCTAAGCTATCAATATTAAAGTTGAAAATCATTTCAAAGAGACAAGCTCAAGGGACTACTATTTGGCAAAGAAAAAAAATTTCTTTATTCCTTTTTGTAAGAATTTAGTTTGTCAAAGCCAAGAAGTGGTAAATTCATTAGCTCATATGTCTCTCACACACACACAATAAAAAACATCATTTGGATTTTTTGTTTTACAAATTGTTGAATTGATTTCAAAAGTTTGCAAAATGATTTTCGTTTTGAAAATATTTCATGTTTTATTAAAGAGATTTATTTTTTCTAAAACATTTCTCCTATCTTATATTTTTTGTTTGATCTTTGATCTTACAGTTTTAGACTTACAAAATACCATGAAATATATTGCATATCCTTTTTAGTGAAAAATATATCATAAAATATAAAACAGAATTTCATGTTTTCCAAAACTGGATTTTTGCCTTGAGTCGGTCGACCGACGGTCGACCAAGTGCACAGGAATCCATTGTACATTTCGGTCGATCGGGCTGTCGACTGACTGTAAGCACTTTGCTCTCGGTTGAGATTAGTCATCGACCAGTTGACCGATATCCCCAACAGCCAAATATATGACCATTGGTGGTCGACAGGGTGCCCTATCGACTGACCTATCTGCTTTTAGCAGACTTTGCCTATAACTGCTATATTATTAAGAAATTGTTTAGTGACTAATAAAACATAACTATATTGGTTTCTCTCTGTATTTTTGAATACCTATATAAAGAAACCCTATTGACTATTAGTCATAACTAAGAAAAACAAATTGAATCAAGAGATAACACTTTAAATCCTTTAGATTCAAATTTCCAAAGAGAAAATTTTCAAAAAGAGAGAGATCTTCACCTCAAATCCTTTTTCATTCTCTCTTGTTTATATTTTCACATTCCACTGATTATAAGCTTTTCTAACCACAAATCTCAGAGTTAAAAATTTACTCTTGGTTATAGGATTGCCTTTGTGAGCTATTTTGGTGACTTAGTAAGGTCATCTTCTTTATTGTTGTTGAGAAGAGTTGTAGAGGCTGAGGCCTCATTCGAGCTTGCGAGTTCGACATTCTTAAGGTGTAAAAGACACCAAGTGAGAGGACTTGCAGGTCCGGTTCATTTTTGTGGGAATGTATAGAGTGGTGATCTGGCGGGATCAAACTATAGTGGAAACCCTTCCCGCGGTGAAGGTAGGGACGTAAAGCAAGTAGCTCAAATCTCGAAACAATCCTCGTGTATTTGTGTAACGCCCCGATCCCAATGATACGGGGACGTCACTGCGACGCATATACGTAGGTCAATGGTGCACCCACGTACATACGCTAAGCATAAGTACAACAAGTATCAGAGTATAACACACAGCGTGATATAATCATATTCCAACATACAAAATAGAAGTACAGAGTTATACAAGTTATGATATACAAAATCACTATACAAGTGTCCATTATCACAACCCAAGTCCAAAAAGAACGATGTACAATCCAAATATACAAAAGTGCTCACGTAAGGATGGAGATCCGTGAGCCAAAAAGGAGGGTCGGGCACGGTGGGACTAGAGCTGGTCAGACTGCTCTCCAAGATAGGCCAAGTCCTCAGCGGAAGGCTCCACTTCGTTCCAGGCCTCTAAATCTGAATATGCAAATCCAAAGGGTCAAGACATAATAATAACAAGTAAAAAGGTAGTCAAGTGACAGGGATCATGATTAGAGACAATAACATAGTAATAGCTAGCAATGAATAACCAGATATGTAAGCTAAATAAGATAAAGGTGTATGAAATAAAACTACAATAAATGTCTTATTATTATTACTTGTCTTACTGTGATATCTAGCTATGTGACCCAGCGTCCCAGAGCACATAGATCCATATCCCAGTACGACAAGGTGGTTATTGGAAACAGCGGTTGTATCGACGAACTATGTTTACAGTGTGTCCCGTGCATGCCCGGGACCACGGCCCAGTATTGTTCCGTTGCTTGAAGACGGAACCTGCCGCTAGGCTAACAGGAAAGTCATGACATGTAAACAGGAAAGGGAGGAAGCACTCCCCTCGGTCCCCTGGAGTACCGCAGGTAAGACCGGAAAATATAGTGCACATCCTAATACCACTGTAAACACGAACACATATCGATATCCGCATATTTCCCCCGACCCATGTATAAGTTGGTGAATTTTATGAAATAGTCGTATATATCATGCTTGGTGTTTTAGGGATAGCATGAAGGATTGGTGATACTTCACATTTTAACATGTTATGGACTAATAATAAGTAACATGAGTCATGAAGCAATATAAGCTTAGCAATATGTAACAACATGGCATGAGACATAGTATAGTAAGGTACATCAGGTAGCAAGTCATGCAGTACAGGTATGATGTCTAAAACAAGTCTAATACAGTATACATGTATCGAGGTAAAATCAGAAATTAAAAGAAAAGGAGTCTGAATCTGTCCCAGAATTTGGCCTGGCGGTCGACCTCCGGTCGACTGCCGGTCGACTGGGAAATGAACTGGCGGTCGAGTCCCGGTCGACTGCCGGTCGACCGTACCGAGTGCGAGAGCTCCAGGTTTTGGCCGGTCGACTGCCAGTCGACTGGTCCAAGGCAATTTGTGAAGCCGGTCGAGTCAGCGGTCGACTGCCAGTCGACTGCCAGCTCAATGTCGTGCCTGCTGTGCACATCGGCAGAGTCCCGGTCGACTGCCGGTCGACCGGTCCTCTGGAAATTTCTGCTGTTAGAGCAGAAAAATCAGAATCTCACAAGGATTGATTCTAACAGTCTAAAGTTGGGATTTTTACAGCATTGGGGGACCTGATCTACTACTACAAGTACCCTAGAACAGGGAATAGCCGAGGTGATCAATATGCCACGTGGGTATGTTGAATTTGAGTGTTGAAGACCTAAAAATCTGATTTTCATGTTAAGGGTGTACATGGATTTCTACCCTAAGCATAATGTGGGTTAACTAAGTCTTGGTGAGTAATAAACTCACCTGGATGGTTCAGTTAGGAGCTGGATTCAAAAGAGGAAGAGGTTGGCTTCAATCACCACTTGTTGTTGATGGAGCTTGAGGTGAAGAACTTGTTCTTGGAGTGATGGTTGGAGTCCTTGAGGTTCCTTGATGAAGCCTTGAAGAATCCCTTGTGATCTAGAGGTGGAAGTGAAGGGATTAAGGAGCCCTAGAGCTAGGGTTTGAGCTTGAGGATGAAGATGAGGATTTTCTCTCTAGGTGATGAAAATGAGAAGAAAAGGGGGATCTTGCAAATGAAATGAATATATAGTTTAGGAATTTTGTAAAGGAGTTGGGATTATAATGGAAGTGGAGGGCTTTCTTGCAAATGTGTGTGGGTGAGGTGACCCCTCTCTTGCCACTTGGCCGGCTGTGGGTGAGAGAGAGAGTGAGTGGGGGTAGGTGAGGGTGAGTGGGAAATGAGGTGGCAAGATGAGGTGGAAATGTATTTTGCAATTTTTGGAAAAAAAAAAATGCCCAAAATCCAAGTATTTTGGATTGGTCTGGAAATTTTACCAAAAATCAAGAAAAATATTTGAAGACCAATGGTGAAATTCGTTTGAAGAAATACTGTGTAGATTTTTAATTAAAAATCCTGGAATCAGAAACTTACCGACTCCGAAAGGATTTTCATAAATTTATAAAAATCTCAGAAAAGGAGTATAAGTAGGAAATATGATTCTAAGCAATAAAGCCTAAAGGACTTTCTAGAAATTCCTAACAGTTTGGAAGATAAAAATTCGGAAATTGGTCAGCGATACTGGCCGACACCGGTTTTGAAGAAATTCATTTTAATTTCAGAAAATTCCAGAAAATCACATAAAATCTAAAATATTGGAAAATGATATTTGAAATTAAAATTGGTCAAATACGGAAGGTAAATCGGAAGATACGGTCAAAGGACAGAATACGTAACTAGGCACGTATTCCGGGAAAGGGGTATTACAATCTATCCACCTTACAAAAATTTCGTCCTCGAAATTTCATAAGGTGAAAGATAACAGGAAAAGCAATAGGTAGACATGGGTACAAGGAAAGATAATAGTAGAGAAGAGTAGAAGGAAAAGAATCTTACCCATTCAGGATGAGAAAAGTTGAGGATAACGCTCCCGGATAACGTCCTCTCGCTCCCAAGTGGCCTCTCCTGGCGCATGCCTGTTCCAAGACACCAATACCAATGGAATAGCTCTGTTCTTCAGTGTCTTGACACTCCTGTCCAGAATGGCCAACGGCTGCTCTTGGTATGATAAATCTGGTTGAAGCTCCAGCTCGGAATGATCCAGAACATGGCTGTCATCCCTGACATACCTCCTCAACTGAGACACGTGGAAGACATTATGCACCCCGTCCAAAGATGGCGGCAACGCCAATCTATAGGACACATCTCCCACACGATCCAGGATCTCGAACGGGCCAATATACCTCGGGCTAAGCTTTCCACGAGCACCGAACCGGATAACTCCCTTGGTAGGTGATATCTTCAAGAACACATGATCTCCGGTCTGGAACTCCAATGGCCTCCTTAAAGTGTCAGCCCAACTCTTCTGCCTACTCTGAGCAGCCCTAAAATGATCTCTGATAACCCTGACCTTCTCTGTAGTCTGAATCAGCATCTCCGGCCCCAATAAACTCCTCTCACCGACCTCATCCCAGCAAATCGGTGATCGGCACTTCCTACCATACAGTGCCTCAAAGGGTGCCATCTTAATACTGGCCTGATAGCTGTTGTTGTATGAAAACTCAGCCAAGTGTAGATGGTCCTCCCAAGACCCTCCAAAGTCCAACATGCAAGCCCTCAACATATCTTCAAGGATCTGGATGGTCCTCTCAGATTGTCCGTCTGTCTGCGGATGATAGGAAGTACTGAACTTCAGACGAGTTCCCAGACTCGCTTGGAGACTCTCCCAGAAGTGAGATCTGAATCTGGTGTCTCTATCTGATACAATACTCACCGGAACTCCATGCAGACGAACCACCTCCTTCATATACTTATCCGCCAGAACCTCTGTCGACTGACCCACTCTGAATGGTATGAAGTGAGCTGACTTGGTGAGGCGATCAACGATCACCCACACCGCATTATTACCCTTAGGACTCCGAGGCAAAGCTGTCACGAAATCCATAGTGATGTGCTCCCACTTCCACTCGGGTATCGGCAAAGGTTGAAGAAGTCCAGCTGATCTCTGATGCTCGATCTTTACCTGCTGGCAAACCAAGCACCTGGCAACAAATTGGGCTATCTCTCTCTTCATGGCATTCCACCAGAAGTGCTTCTTCAGGTCCTGATACATCTTGTTCCCTCCTGGATGTATAGAATAAGCTGAACTGTGTGCTTCCTCCAAAATCTTCTGTCTGACTTCACCCTGGGGGACACAAAGTCTACTACCATAATATAAAGCACCATCCGGGCGAATACAAATATCCGTCCTCAGTCCAGCCTCCACTTGGGTCCTGAATGTCTGCAATCTTGGATCCTCCTTCTGAGCTTCCTTGATCTCCTCTATCAATGATGACTGAATCTGTAAGGTCATGAGCTGCCCGGCCTTATCACCTCTCTGCACCAACATCAAATCCAATCTGATGAACTCCTGGATCAACTCTCTCTGCTGAGTAAGGTGAACTAGCACTCTGTTCTCCGGCATTCTGCTCAGAGCATCAGGAACGGTATTGACTTTGCCTGGATGATACTGCAAGTCAATATCGTAGTCTGCCATAAGCTCCAACCACCTCCTCTGCCTCATATTCAACTCCTTCTGCGAGAATATATACTTGAGGCTCTTGTGGTCTGTGTATATCAACACTTTGTCTCCCAGGAGGTAGTGTCTCCAGATCTTCAATGCAAATACCACAGCCGCCAACTCCAAGTCATGAGTTGGGTAATTCCTCTCATGAGGCTTCAACTGCCTAGATGCATATGCTATCACATGATCATGTTGCATAAGCACACATCCCAGGCCTTTACCCGATGCATCACAGAAAATGACCATCCCCCCTCTACCTGAAGGAGTCCTCAAGATCGGAGCTGTGATAAGCTTCTGCTTCAACTGCTCAAATGCTGCATCACAATCTTCTGTCCATATGAATCTCTCCCCTTTTCTGGTAAGCCTGGTCAACGGAGCTGCAAGTCTAGAGAAGTCCTGGACAAAGCGCCTGTAATATCCGGCTAGTCCAAGAAAGCTCTTTATCTCAGTCACCGTCTTCGGAACTGGCCAATTCTGCACTGCCTGGACCTTACTAGGATCAACTGAGATTCCTTCTGCTGAAACTATATGTCCAAGGAAAGCTATGCTGTCCAACCAGAACTCACACTTGCTCCTTTTGGCATGAAGCTGCTCCTGCTGAAGAGTCTGCAACACAGTCCTCAAGTGCTCTGCATGCTCCTTATAACTCTTGGAATAGATCAGGATGTCGTCTATAAATACAACCACAAACTGATCCAGGTAAGGAGAGAACACTCGGTTCATCAAGTCCATAAACACAGCAGGGGCATTGGTAACTCCGAAAGGCATCACTAGGAACTCGTAGTGGCCATATCGGGTCCTGAATGCCGTCTTCGGAACATCTTCCTCCTTCACCCTCAGCTGATGGTAACCCGACTGTAAATCCAACTTAGAAAATACACGGGCTCCATGAAGCTGATCAAACAAGTCATCAATCCTGGGCAAGGGATACTTGTTCTTGATGGTGACCTTGTTTAACTCCCTGTAGTCAATGCAAAGCCTCTTACCACCATCCTTCTTATTCGCCAATAGTACTGGAGCTCCCCAGGGTGAAGTGCTAGGCCGAATCAATCCCTTGTCCGAATACTCCTGCAGCTGCTTCTTCAGGATCTCCAACTCCGTCGGTGCCATCCTGTATGGTGCCTTAGATATAGGAGCTGTCCCTGGAATTGTATCAATGGAGAACTCCACTATCCTCTCCGGTGGAAGACCTGAAATCTCAGCAAAGACTTCTGGAAATTCATCCCACACTGGCACCCCCTTCTGAACCTCCGAAGTGGTCATCTGAGTCTTCTTCTCAGCAGTCTTCACCTCTCCACTAAACTGGAACTCCGGCTGATGCGGGATCCTGAAAGTGATCTTCCTTCCTCTACAGTCAATCACCGCATGGTACTGACTGAGCCAGGTCATGCCTAAGATCACATCGTACCCTTTGGTGTCAAGTACGAGCATGTCTATGGCCAAGATCTTCCCACAAATCTCCACTGGACAGTCTGCACAAACCCTGGAAGACACAACTACCCCATTCCCAGTACTTATCTCCCACTTGTGGTCTAAAGCCTTAACAGGTATGGAATGAAAAGCCACAAAGTGGTCGGAGATGTAACAGTGGGATGCACCTGAATCGAAGAGTGCGAGAACAGGTATGGAATGAACTCTAATAGTACCTGTAATCACCCCCTCTGAAGCTCCAGCCTCCTCAGCTGTCAGGTTGTAGGCCTGACCTCTGCCACGCCCTGCTGCTGGTCTGGCTCCTCTCTGCACTGGGCGAGCGACATGCTGTGGTGGAAGGGGAAGGGCTCTCCTCATCACTGGTCCCTGCTGCCTCTGTCCAACCGGCCCTGGTAGTGTCCTCTGCGCATGTTGCCCCTGAGGTGCCGGCAAGGTCTGGGTAGCAAACCCTACCCTCCTGTGTGGACAGGTTTCCACTGCATGGTCTCGAGCTCCACACACCAAACACCATCCGTTTGCCCTCCGGCAATTTTGCAGGGTGTGTCCTGGCTTCTGGCAGAAGTTGCAAACAAGACCTGGTCGAGCCGTCTGATATGGAACTGCTCTGAACGGCTGTCTGGCCTGGATCTTCGCTGCCCTGGATGGTCCTCCTCTGCCCACCGGCACAAACGGCCTCTTCATGGCCTGGTTCTCCTGCTTCCTCTGCAACACCCGCTCTACCTCTCGAGCGGCGGTAAGAACCTCAGAGTAGGTCTTCATCGGCTGAGACATCAAGAAGGCCTGTAGGTCCAACTGCAGGCCCTGCAGAAACCTGCTTGCCCTCTTCTCTTCATCTGTCACCATATAAGGAGCAAAGCGACTCAGCCTGAGAAACTCTGCAGCATACTCATCTACGGATCCATCCCCTTGCTGCAGCCTGATGAACTGCTCCTCCATGTCCTTCTGAGCAGTGGCGGGGAAGAAACGACTGTAGAAGCTCTTGGAGAAAGTATCCCAGGAGATAGGCTTCTTCAGTCTGGCCTCCTCGGCCAACCACCAAGTCCGGGCGATGTCTTTCAGCTGGATCTTTGCTACCTCCACTTGGCTCTCCTTGGGCACCCGGGCGGCGTTCAGCAAATCAGTGGTGTCCACCAACCACTGTTCAGCCTCCAGAGGTCTCTCGACTCCCGTGAATACGGCTGGTTGCAGCCGCCGGAAATCAGACACGTTCCCAGGCTTCTGCTCCTTCGGAGCTGCCAACTCCTGCCTGAGGAGCTCGGTCTGTTCACGCTGATTCTCCATCTGCTGCTGCTGGTTTCCCAGCATAGTCTGGATGATCCTCAGGACATCAGCACCCTCTCCTCCGACGGGTCCATTCGGGACTTGCCCGACATTGTTGCGACCCGAACGTCTCTCCATACCGAAAGGAATAAGATCTGGAATTGGAAACAAAGGAAAGGAGTTTAGGATACGAAGGAATTGACCAACGAAGGAAGCAAGAAGGACTTTATAACTTTGTACATTGTAGTTGGCATAAGCAAATCACTAGAATTTGCCACTTGGTTGTACTTTTAGGTTTGAGAGCCTAGGCTCTGATACCAACCTGTAACGCCCCGATCCCAATGATACGGGGACGTCACTGCGACGCATATACGTAGGTCAATGGTGCACCCACGTACATACGCTAAGCATAAGTACAACAAGTATCAGAGTATAACACACAGCGTGATATAATCATATTCCAACATACAAAATAGAAGTACAGAGTTATACAAGTTATGATATACAAAATCACTATACAAGTGTCCATTATCACAACCCAAGTCCAAAAAGAACGATGTACAATCCAAATATACAAAAGTGCTCACGTAAGGATGGAGATCCGTGAGCCAAAAAGGAGGGTCGGGCACGGTGGGACTAGAGCTGGTCAGACTGCTCTCCAAGATAGGCCAAGTCCTCAGCGGAAGGCTCCACTTCGTTCCAGGCCTCTAAATCTGAATATGCAAATCCAAAGGGTCAAGACATAATAATAACAAGTAAAAAGGTAGTCAAGTGACAGGGATCATGATTAGAGACAATAACATAGTAATAGCTAGCAATGAATAACCAGATATGTAAGCTAAATAAGATAAAGGTGTATGAAATAAAACTACAATAAATGTCTTATTATTATTACTTGTCTTACTGTGATATCTAGCTATGTGACCCAGCGTCCCAGAGCACATAGATCCATATCCCAGTACGACAAGGTGGTTATTGGAAACAGCGGTTGTATCGACGAACTATGTTTACAGTGTGTCCCGTGCATGCCCGGGACCACGGCCCAGTATTGTTCCGTTGCTTGAAGACGGAACCTGCCGCTAGGCTAACAGGAAAGTCATGACATGTAAACAGGAAAGGGAGGAAGCACTCCCCTCGGTCCCCTGGAGTACCGCAGGTAAGACCGGAAAATATAGTGCACATCCTAATACCACTGTAAACACGAACACATATCGATATCCGCATATTTCCCCCGACCCATGTATAAGTTGGTGAATTTTATGAAATAGTCGTATATATCATGCTTGGTGTTTTAGGGATAGCATGAAGGATTGGTGATACTTCACATTTTAACATGTTATGGACTAATAATAAGTAACATGAGTCATGAAGCAATATAAGCTTAGCAATATGTAACAACATGGCATGAGACATAGTATAGTAAGGTACATCAGGTAGCAAGTCATGCAGTACAGGTATGATGTCTAAAACAAGTCTAATACAGTATACATGTATCGAGGTAAAATCAGAAATTAAAAGAAAAGGAGTCTGAATCTGTCCCAGAATTTGGCCTGGCGGTCGACCTCCGGTCGACTGCCGGTCGACTGGGAAATGAACTGGCGGTCGAGTCCCGGTCGACTGCCGGTCGACCGTACCGAGTGCGAGAGCTCCAGGTTTTGGCCGGTCGACTGCCAGTCGACTGGTCCAAGGCAATTTGTGAAGCCGGTCGAGTCAGCGGTCGACTGCCAGTCGACTGCCAGCTCAATGTCGTGCCTGCTGTGCACATCGGCAGAGTCCCGGTCGACTGCCGGTCGACCGGTCCTCTGGAAATTTCTGCTGTTAGAGCAGAAAAATCAGAATCTCACAAGGATTGATTCTAACAGTCTAAAGTTGGGATTTTTACAGCATTGGGGGACCTGATCTACTACTACAAGTACCCTAGAACAGGGAATAGCCGAGGTGATCAATATGCCACGTGGGTATGTTGAATTTGAGTGTTGAAGACCTAAAAATCTGATTTTCATGTTAAGGGTGTACATGGATTTCTACCCTAAGCATAATGTGGGTTAACTAAGTCTTGGTGAGTAATAAACTCACCTGGATGGTTCAGTTAGGAGCTGGATTCAAAAGAGGAAGAGGTTGGCTTCAATCACCACTTGTTGTTGATGGAGCTTGAGGTGAAGAACTTGTTCTTGGAGTGATGGTTGGAGTCCTTGAGGTTCCTTGATGAAGCCTTGAAGAATCCCTTGTGATCTAGAGGTGGAAGTGAAGGGATTAAGGAGCCCTAGAGCTAGGGTTTGAGCTTGAGGATGAAGATGAGGATTTTCTCTCTAGGTGATGAAATGAGAAGAAAAGGGGGATCTTGCAAATGAAATGAATATATAGTTTAGGAATTTTGTAAAGGAGTTGGGATTATAATGGAAGTGGAGGGCTTTCTTGCAAATGTGTGTGGGTGAGGTGACCCCTCTCTTGCCACTTGGCCGGCTGTGGGTGAGAGAGAGAGTGAGTGGGGGTAGGTGAGGGTGAGTGGGAAATGAGGTGGCAAGATGAGGTGGAAATGTATTTTGCAATTTTTGGAAAAAAAAAAAATGCCCAAAATCCAAGTATTTTGGATTGGTCTGGAAATTTTACCAAAAATCAAGAAAAATATTTGAAGACCAATGGTGAAATTCGTTTGAAGAAATACTGTGTAGATTTTTAATTAAAAATCCTGGAATCAGAAACTTACCGACTCCGAAAGGATTTCATAAATTTATAAAAATCTCAGAAAAGGAGTATAAGTAGGAAATATGATTCTAAGCAATAAAGCCTAAAGGACTTTCTAGAAATTCCTAACAGTTTGGAAGATAAAAATTCGGAAATCGGTCAGCGATACTGGCCGACACCGGTTTTGAAGAAATTCATTTTAATTTCAGAAAATTCCAGAAAATCACATAAAATCTAAAATATTGGAAAATGATATTTGAAATTAAAATTGGTCAAATACGGAAGGTAAATCGGAAGATACGGTCAAAGGACAGAATACGTAACTAGGCACGTATTCCGGGAAAGGGGTATTACAATTTGCGATTGCTTACTCTCTCTTCCTTATCTCTTTAACTCACTCTCTCTATTTGCATGCTATAATTGCTCTTCTTTTATTGTAAATTTCTATTGTACAAGTTACTATTTGAGTTGTAAATTGTTATTTGTTTGGATTGCTAGACTAAGTTTTAATTCTGCATTATTAGCCATTAAACCTTAGCCATCACCTATACACCACCTCTAGGTGATTTATAATACACACCCACACTGATACAATACACTAGACCGGTACATTTACACAAGTCTACAATACAGATTTCATTACACATTTTAGAAAATACAATAATACTCGTCGAAGCGGGGTACCCAGATAAAAAAGGCGAGAACACTTACCTAAATCTTCTGAAAACACCTTGAAATCCTCGAAATACCAGAAACACGTGCACGGTATGACACAACCACCATCACTAGTAGAGAGAGCATGCTATAGAGAGAGCTAGAGAGAGAAAAAAGAGAGAGCTAGAGGAAGAAAGAAGATAGCGAGTTTGTAGGAGAAAGAGAGAAACTGAGAAAGAGAGAAATGGGAGAGGGGGAGTGACCGACTAAGTGGTGGCCGGCAGCGGCCCACAGAGGAGAGATAGGTTGAGGGAGGAGAGAGAGAAAGAAAGAAAAGAGAGAAAGAGAGGAAAGATAAAGGAGGGAAAGAGAGAGATCACGAGTGAGAGAGAAGAGGGGGAAAGAGAAGATTGGTCGGCTAGCGGCGGCTAGGTGGTCAGCGACGGCTCTGGCCGCCGCAGCCACAACTAGGGAGAAGGAGAGGGATGAGGGAAAGAAAGAAGAAAGAAAAGAGAAAGAAGAAGAAGAAGAAGAAGAAGAGAGAGGAGAGGAGGTCGACGTGGTCGACGGTAAATGTCATAGGTCGCTAGAGGTTGGCGGCGGCCGATCTGGGCGGTGGCGACGACAGATCTGGGGGAGAGGAGAAGAGAGAAAGGAAGAGAGAGGGGGGGATCGGCCATAGGGAAGATCGGCGACGCTGGGAGGCTGGTGAGGTCACCGACGAGGCGGGCAGCGCAGCGGCGACAGCCCAGGGCGGCGGTCGGCCGAGTGGGAGAAGGGAGAAGAGAGAGGGAGAGAGGAAGAGAGAGGGAAAAATAGAAGAGAGAAAAATGAAAGAATGAGAAAGGGGAGAGAGAAAGAGATATTTATAGGAGAGATATTTTGTGGGTGGGGATGTGCCACGCGTCAAGCCCAAGAGTGGAAAAACTCAAATTAAAATATTAAATTAATATAATGTGACAAAATTTGAGAAATACAAAAAAAAATCCTCAAATACCCAGAGGTAGAAAACATCGCTATGAGGAACAATATAAAATCAATTTTCAGAAATTCAATCCCATTTTCAAATTAAAAAAGATTCTAAAATCAATCGGTGATACCGGCCGACACCAAATCCGGTCGAGTTTTGATAAATTCAGAAAAATCTCCAAAAATGCACTAAAACAAAAAATATGATTCTAAGAAATAATGTAAAAGTGAATTTTAAAAATTCAATTCATCTTGTAAATTTAGAATCCTAGAATCGACCAGCAACACCGGTGGACACCGATTTCGAAGATTTTGCAGAATAATTCAGAAAAATTTTAGAAAATCATGAAAAAATCTAAAATATTGAAAAACGATATTTGAAATTGAAATCGGTTAAATTTAACTACTGAAAAGACTAAATTGATCAGTACACTGGGATCGGGTCTCTGGTTCAGACTCAAATTGCTTCTGAATCTAGGAATCCGGATCAAATACCAAACGATGATATAAATAATCATAAAACAAAAATAAATACGGGGGAAAATTGAAAGAATATGGTCAAAAAATCAGAACATGTATCAAAGTACATATGCTGGGAATGGGGTGTTACAAGAGCTGAACACCGGTAGAATCCGCTCGAAAAGGAATGCCTAGCCCTAGTTTTTGCCATCCAGATAGTAGGCCAACGTATTCACGTGATCTCTAGAGTTAATCCTCTGTGATTGCTCATAACAAGGCCATGTTCGCTGAACTACATATTAGTGAAGTGTGCTATTTTGCTCTCCCAATATGAGATGGCAATTTATTCCACAAATGGTAGTGAAAGGCCAAACCGTGGAAGATTTCCTAGCCAATCGTCCAGTTCCAGGATCCTCCAAACTTTATGATGATCTCCCAGATGAAATCGCGAAAGTTTGTTTGACGCACGCATTCCTGAAAAGAGCATGTATGGCAACTATTCTTAGACGATGCGTCAAGAACGGGTCCGAGAGGCAGTATCGTAGCCGAATTGGGGGTAGTACTTGTATCTCACAGGACTACGTGATTCCCCTTGCAGTTTCATTAACTGAGTCGTACTCCAACAATGTGGCAGAATAAATTGCTTTGTTGATAGGAATGCAACTTGCCGAAGAGATCGGCGTCAAGCATCTTGAATCATACGGTGATTCAAAACTCATCTTTAACCAGGTTGGCGAGGATTACGAAGTCCTACATGAAGACTGATGCCATATCACAACGCAACCTCAACATGACTGAAAAGTTCAAAAGCTTCTACACCAACAATGTACCACGCTAACAGAATGCACATACAGATGCATTGGCATCCCTCACCGCTTCATTGGCTCTTCCAGCCGGAGCTACGAAGAAAGTACTTGTCCACAGTCGTGACTTTTACTGCCCAAAATTCACCTTTGAAGGCAGTCAGACTCAAAAAGGAGATCTTCAAGTTAAAGAGGTTCTTGAGACTTTAATAGGTCCAAAACTCAGGGATTGACGATTCCCATTCGTTGACCTCGTCTTATACGGTATACTGCCTGATGATCCAAAGAGGCAGTTGCAATCAAAAGGAAAGCTCCTTGATTCTATAATAATGCGATCATATGAACATTGTACAGCTGATCATTTGATAGATTTCTATTCCACTGCCTTTCACACAAAGAGGCACATAAAGCACTCTGGGAAGCTCACGATGGTATGTGTGGAGTTCATCAACACAGACCGAAGCTTGGAGACATACTTCGAAGACTCGGCTATTATTGGCCGAAGATGATTCCTGACGCCATCGCTACACCAAGCGGTGTCACGCCTGTTAGATCCATGGTGACTTTATCCATCAAGCACCAAGTCATCTTCATCTAATGTCTTCTTCATGACATGAGATATGGGGAATGGACGTCATTGGACCCATAAGCCCCTAACATCTAAAGGACATTGGTTCATCTTGGCCATAATTGATTACTTCTCCAAATGGGCAGAGGTTATCCCTCTGAAGGAAGTAAAAATATCAGACATAATCAACTTTTCAAGCATCACGTAGTATACCGCTTCAGCGTGCCTCGATGAATCATCTACGATAACAGGCCTCAACTCATCAGCCAAGCATTCCAGAGATTCTGCAATAAGTTCAGAATCCAAAGTGTGTCTTCAACGGTATATTATCCAGCTGCCAACGATCTTGTAGAAGCTTTCAACAAGACTATTGAGAAGCTTCTCAAAAAATTCGTCTCAAAAGGTCGACACGACTGGGATGAGAAGTTTGGTGAATGCCTTTGGTTCTACCACACGACGGTAAGAACCCCGACGAAGGCTACACCACTTTCCTTGGTGTACGGATGCAAGGTTGTATTCCCATTGAAAATTCAAATTCCATCTCTACAAGTTGCTTTGGCAACAGAGATGACGAACGAGGAGAAGCATCGACCGCGCCTTTAGGAGTTAGAAACTTTAGATGACAAATACCGGCAAGCTCAACAACGGATCGAGCTCTATCAAGCACGAATTTTCAGAGACTTCAATAAGAAAGTCAATGAGCGGATTTTCAAAAAAGGTGGCCTTGTATTAGCTGTCAGACAACCCATGATCATGACGCATAAGATGAAAGAAAAATTCAACCCCAAATGAAAAAACCGTTTGTTGTAGAGCCAATCTACTCAAATGAAGCTTATCGTCTTACAAATCCAAACGGAGATACGCTCACGATGCCCATCAGTGGCAAATATTTAAAGAAGTATTATCCCTGATCAATTTCAACACTACATCTCTGATCATTAAGTCAAATTCATTTGACCATCACATCCCCTCGGAGTCGAGTCGATCGAACATTGGGAGCTAACGATGAATGATGTCAATATTGAAGAAATGACAAAGAAAAATAGTCAGTATTAGCCTTGTCACTCTTCTCTATTGCTGAGATTAAGCCGATCGAACGGCGGGAGATAACAATGCAAATGACAAAGGCAAAATGTTGATTTTAGCCTTGTCATTTGATAGGTAGTCAAAAGTACATATTTATCATCATATTTTCCTACTTATTCTTTTATAAAGCACTGCTACGTAACGTTTTATTGTTTAGTGTTGTGCAGACTTTGAGTAATTAAAGAATAAATAAATGAAGCCCAATTGAAGCTCAAAAGCCCAAAAAGCCCAAAAGCCTACATGCATGATTTATTTTAGTAATTTAGAAGCTTCTGTCTTATCTAACCTAATCTAAACTTGAATTTTAAATTATTAATTTAAAATCTAGGGGAGGAGGAGGAAGGATAAAGTAGGACTCCTAATTGCTATTCAAATCTAGGGGAGGAGGAGGAAGGATAAAGTAGGACTCCTAATTGCTATTCAAATCTAAGGGGAGAAAGACTTGAAGATAAAATAAACGGGCTAAATCCTTTTCAAATTCGAATTTTTGATAACTTACTTCCCAAGTTATCCCGAATTCTCAAGATCGAGGATCAGAATGCAGAATCCAAGAGGAGGCGCCCAGATGAACGGACGAAAGGAGGTCACGCACTTAAGCGCGTGGCAGATGGCCACAAGATTGCAGGAAGCCTGAAGGAGGTCTACTTTATCTTGAAGACTTCGGCCCAAATCTTCTATAAAAAGGACCCCCTACAGTACGTACAGAGTACCTCATCCAGAGAGAAGAAGAATAAGGTTAGGGTTGAGGATTTAGGGTTTTTTATTAGATTAGTTTAGCCTCTTTTGAGTTCTGTTCTTTGTAATTGTTGTTGGCTTTGGCTTGGCTATTGTAAGGAGGAAGGAGAAGGAGATTATACCCAAGGATTGCATTAATAAAGGTTATCTTTTTTTATGTTCTTATTCTTGTTCTTTTAATTTCAAGTCTACCTTTTTATTTCTTTGTTCTTGGTTTGGTTTTTGGTATTGTCTTTAATCTTTCTTCCTTCTTTTTCTTTTCTTTAAAGATCTTAAAAATAAAAAGATGGATAAAACAAAAAGGATGCTAGGCTAGAATAATTCTAGGGTAACTAAGGATGCTAGGGTAGAATAATTCTAGGGTAGCTAATCACTAAATCGACTAGAGTTAGATCTAGGGTTAGTTGATTAGTCTAACGGATTTGCAATCTAGAGTTAGATTAATCATTTGAAGTTTAGTGATGATAGCCCAACTTAATGATTTAGATAATTAGGGTTTGGCTTTGGATTAGAGTAGGGTTTGGCTTTAGATTAAGTTTAGGGGTATGATTGGCATAGTTTAATGATTAGGGATTGGCTTTGGCTTAGGGTAAAATTAGGGTTTGGCTTGGCATAGTGCAGACAAGTTAAGTTGAACATCTTACTCTTCTTACTTAGGGTTAACAACTTGGATGAATGTTTCATTAGTTTAAAAGGATACAACCCCTACATCGAGACTAGTCATGAAGGTAGATTAGCAACCTAGACTCTCCCTCTTGATTAGATCTACTTTCTTATTTCAAATTACAACCACCCTTTCTTCTAAGTCTTGACTACAGATATACCGTGCTGCCAACGCTTCCATCGCCTCCCTCCCAGTGGAACACGACCCACTCTGGCCCTTACTGTAGCGGATAGAATTGAATAACGAGAAGAATCTAACCTTCTAATTCTTTTGTACATATTTATTCTCTCGTTCAAGTTTCAATCAAAATTTTGGACTCTTCTTTATTGCTGAGATCGAGCCAACCGAACATCGGGAGATAGTGATGCATGATGTCAACATCGAAGACATGACGAAGGTAAACCATCGGTTTTAGCCTTGTCACTCTTCTCTAGTACATAGACCTGCATCCACCTTCAATTTAGAAAAATAAGTCATATTTTGAAGTCAAACCTGCCTATGCAACAGTTTTGGCACTCTTCTTCCTGGTCATTCCTCTCAGTCCAAAAGGATGGCTTATCTAGCCTGACTTTTCCATATGTAATGGTGGCATGTCTCCCTTCTCTTGTTCGATCAACCAAACCTCGATTCAATGACAGAGCATCCAAATAGTCAGATGAACTAATGAATGAGTTTATCTGACGACTTATCAAGCCGAACTCATTGAATAAGGCTCTTGATGCATCTTTATAGAACTTTTCTAGTGTTTCCATATTCATGTCAAGATGTGACGATCGATCGGTTTGTATGGTGGATGAAATGAGTTTATCTGATGATTTATCAAGCCGAACTCATTAAAGAAAGTTCACAATGCGTCTTTACAGAGCCTTTTCAGTGTTTCCACATTCATATCAAAAAGTGGTGACTGACTTAAGATCAGAAAGAATTCCATTAGGAATATTAATCTCCTGATATACTCTCCATAGAGTCTGTACTTACTTCTTTAATCTCCAGCAAGATTTTAGAAGTTATCTGTGGAGCGAGAACCCAGAAAGTACACCACATTACTTAAAGTAGTAAGAACAATCTAACGCCTCCGATGACTAAGGATGGAGGGAAAAGTTGGCTTTTAAGCCCAACAAAAATCCTCGACAACTCATCATGCTAAGGGGAATAGTATGGCTAGCCCAAATCAAACGGTAATTAATAAAGGCAAACCAAATCTGTTGATAACTGAGGGTTTGCTAAAAATCCTAAGGGATCTGATCCCACCAATCCCACTAAAATCCCTTACTAATTCCCTCTCATGGAATGGTATAACCATAAAAAACTGTATTTATTTCCCCAGCGAATTATTACAGATCGAACTTGTCATGTAACATTATACCTCTGACTGTAAGACTTCAATATATCCCCAACAGATTAAACTCTATTTGTTTCTTCAATAGAATGACAGGTCCACCAATTTCGTTCAAGTTAACATTACATCTCTGATCAGAATTGCTCAAATTGCTAAACCAATTTTGTTCAAGTTAACATTACACCTTTGATCAAACTTGTTCAAATCACAAAACCAATTAGGTCAAGTTAACAATACATATCTGACCAAACTTGCTCAAATCGCAAAATCAATCTCGGTCAAGTTAATAATACATCTCTAAACAAACTTGCTCAAATCGCAAAATTAATTACTGTTATATTAAACACCATACCTCTAGTAGTAAACAAATCCTTATCAAGTTAACATCATACATCTGACAGTAATCTTCTTGATTTTCTCAATGTAAATGAGATCTTTGGTTAATATTACACATCTTCGATTGCTAAGTTAATATTACACTTCTTGTAAATCTCATTGTCAAGTTAACATCACACCTCTGACAGTAATCTTCTCGATTTTCTCAATGAAAATGAGATTTTTGGTTAAAACTATACTTTTCCTATTCAACTTCTCCAGTTAAGTTATCTAATCATTACTTGCTAAGTTAACCGTTATCTCTGACAATTAAAACTCTTTACTTTAGTCTGTTTAATTTTTCAACAAAACAGACATGATTCGAAAGCAAAACAAGCTACAAACACGAAAGTCGCATCTCAAATACAAAACTCGCATGAGAGTTATGTTCTCTCAAACACAAAAATTGCATTTACATTCAACAGACGCAACAAACTTGATGGCTGAGGTCTAACTTTTGTAGCAGTTTAATAATACACTGACAAAAGAAGTCAGAAGATGGTTCAACAGTACACCAACAAGCAAGTCAAACTTCAAGCAACAGATTTGCTTATTGAAAGCTTACTTTATTAAACAGTTTAACAATACATTGGCAAAAGAAGTCGACGGCTAAAGTGGTTCAACAGTACACCGATAAGCAAACCAGAGCTTAGATAAGTTATAGATTGCGTATCTAAACACTTACAACGATCTTCATTGGAGGCTTCAAGCAGTTCAACGGTATATTCACGAAGAAAAAAATTCAGACAAGATCGAGCTCAGAATATCTCAAAAGATTGCCAGTTCAATCACAGAAGTTCAAATCAACATAAAGTCAAAAGTATTCCGAAATCCTTTCTAGTCAACCATAGGGTTTTGAAAACTTTGGAGGAATTTTGTAGGTTGTCTAAAAAATCAATGAAGATAAAGCCTCAAACGCAGACCTCAAGTTGACACGAGGGTCGCGTTCAACCCTAAGTGTAATTTGACACTACATCAAAGCGGATGTCATACTCCAACAAACGCGACGTGAGGGTCATGTTCTATGCCAAACGCGATGATCGTGATTCAAATGCGAGCTTGTGTTGCATTGTGTCTCAATTTCAATGCGAGCCTGTGAGCTCTGCGTTTCGACTTCAACACGAGCCTACGAGCTTTGCGTTCCAACACAGACGTGAGCCTGTGAGCTCCGCGTCTCAACAAAAAAATGAAGTCCGCGTCCAGTGCAAATCCTTGCATTTTTGTTGAATCTGACAGCCATTACTTGGTCAATTTATCACCCACTTAGACGTAAATCCTTATTATAGAGGGTTCATAGGGGACAATTACGCCCTTGAGAGCTCTTATAAATAGTTATGAAAGATACGGAGAAAGGGGATATCTCTAGCTTCCAAATAGCAAGAAAAGGATAGGAAAAAACACATTCACTACTCATTTTCTTAGTTCAGATTCTTAATTTTCGTACCTTCAAGACATATAAAGAAGTGAGGAGAGAGAGAGAGAGAGAGAGAGAGACAGAGATAATTCTAGAGAAAAAACTCTAAAACTTGTTACGTTCAAGTAGAGTTCCTTTTCATCTCTTTGACAACAATAAGAAGATTCAAAGAGAAGCTTCTGATTCGATTCGTCAACGGAGAACAAAATTCACTCTCCACCGCTACACGAAGAACCTGACTTTAAGCAAAGAGGAGATTCACTCAAATTCTTCTCTCTTTTATAATTGCAATTGTTCTATTGTAATCTTTCATCCACTCAAAGAACTTTGCAATTGAAAATTTTCCGACCAAACACCTGTAACTTGAGAATTATAGTGAAATTTCTCCTCCTTCCTTGATTTATCCCGATCAAGAGTTTTCACATAAAATCCTGTGTTTGTCTTTTTTCTGTATTGTGCTTTATTTACATGCATTACCTCACTTCATCTCTCACTTGTGATGAAGATCGACCGTCCAACCACTTGTGACGAAAAATCACCACCACACATATATTGGATTTTTGTAAAGATTGTTTTTCTTTTAAAGATAAACTTGGTTCTCTGAAATCATGGTGGATAGTTTAGAGAAAGAAAAGAGTTCGCAGAATAGAGTTCTTTGGCTCATGCTTATGACGGCTCTTATATGGGTTATTTGAGTTGAGTGAAGTAATAGAATTTTTAACCAGAAGGTGATTTCTACTATTAACTTTCTTGATTCTATTATTTACTTTGTTAATTTTTGGGCAAACAATTTGTCAGTTCAAGGTGGACTCCTCTAATCTTAATTATGCTAGCAAAAGGAAAGGATGTGTTTCCCCGCTGGCAGTTCTTCTATAGTTGCTGGTTGTGGAGCTGGAGGTTCTTTCGCTGTTGATTCCTCTACAATTGGCACTTTTGTAGCTGGTGATGGTGTTTCTTTTGCAACAGTACACCCTGTTCATCATTTTGATACTATTCTCATTGTTCACCCCGATTATGCTGCCTATGATGCCTCGATGCCGCTACAATTTGTGGTGATGGAGTAGATGGCCTCTCTTCTTCTAGTTCATTTGGCCCGGGTGATATTTATTGAATAGGAGTTCCTCTTTCCAGAGATTAGTTTGTGGCCTCTCTACTTCTAGCGCTTTTTTTTTTTTTTTTTGGTTTTTGCTCTTACTTGGTTAAGTGTCTTTTGGACTTGGGAGTTTTGATTTTTCTGGAATGATTTTAAGATGTATTAGGTTATATTATTTTTATAAATATTAATCAAAATCGACCGAAGGGAGGTTTTCTCCCGTGACTCATATAGAAACTTTGTCCGTCCGTCCGTCTTCATCTGCGAGAGAGAGTGAGCAGCGTCGGCTCCCTTCTCCTCCTCCTCCTTTCTCTCCCAGCTTCCTCTTCCTTCTTCTCCTTTTTTTTTCCTCTACACCCTCCTTCTCTTCTGTTTTTCACCAACAGCGGCAGTATACTATATATAGTTTTTTTTCTTGATTAGCTCCATCCTAAGTTCTTGAAAAAAAATAAAAAAAAAATGTCTCCATTTCTTTTTTGCTTTTTCCTTTTCCTATTCCGAAGCGTTAACCATCTATAATTAGCCGGGGGGGGGGGGGGGGGGGGGGTGGGGGGGGGCGCATGCTATTAATCGTATTGGAGGGGGCACAATTGTATAGGGGGTGTTTGGTTGCAAGGAAATGAGCGGAAGTAAGGAAATGAGGAAGTATAATTGCTCACTTCCCTATCTATCTAAACAGCGGAAAAGGAAAAAATAAGAAAACCCCTTTCCTTTTCTCTTTTACACAACAATTTCCTCATTTTCAGAGTGCTGCAGTTAATTTTGTGGTCATGTAAATCTCATTTTAATAAGTTGTAACACAAAACAGTTAATTTTTTAATCATGTACATCTCACTTACATTCTAATTACTGTCCATTTTTATTTTCCTAATTAATTTTTATTTTAATAATATTTTGCGGTCAACTTTGCGGTCAACTTTTCACTTCCACTTTCACATTACCATCTAAATACTGAAAAAGACAAAACATTTTTCAAATCACACTTCCAACAATATTCAAATATTAGAAAACTTACTAACAAATTCTTAAGTTCCAAAGAGAATTATTTTCACTTCTCACTTCTTCGCTACCTTAATTCCACCATTAACCAAACAGGCCCATAATTACACATATCACGCCGCCGTCCCTTGGAAATGCCTCGCAAAGTCCAAGAGGATCACGAACATCTACGGCTGTCATTTAGCTAGACCGATCGGACGAGCCAAACTCAACATTTAAGTCATGCATTATTTTAAAACGAAAAAAAGAATAAATAAAAGGTAATAGCTTTTCATCCATTTCGCTAGCATCGTCTCAGTCGCCCAAAATTTTAACTTGCAGGGTCCCCGGCGGCTGCGGTTGGAATCAATGGCCGCCTACATTTCTCACACTCTCTCTCGCCCTTCTCTCTCCTCAATCTCTCAATCTCGCGTCCCTCGCAATCTCTTGTACTCCCCCATTTCCCTTCGCTTCCCACGAAACCCTAGCCCTAGACTCGCAGCCGCTTCGATGAGCGTCGAAGCCCCCAAGAAATCTGTCAAACCCTCGTTCTTGGATCGAAAGGAGTCGTCTTCCTTCCTCCACTTCGTCAAGTACCACGGCCTCGGCAATGATTTCATCATGGTATCGAACTCTAAGTCTCTCGCTACTTGCGTTCGGCATTGTTTGATTGTGTTGTTCTGGGATTAATTTTGAAGAATTAGGTTGATAATAGAGACTCTCTGGAGCCTAGGGTTACGCCCGAGCAGGCCGTGAAGCTGTGCGACCGCAATTTTGGGGTGGGTGCTGATGGTGTGATCTTCGCGATGCCGGGGACTGATGGCACTGATTACACCATGAGGATCTTTAATTCGGATGGCAGCGAGCCTGAGGTAATTTGTCAGAGCAAGAAATTACACACACACACATCGTGCAAGAGTTAAAGATCAGCTATCTTTGTTGAACAATTTGAGGTGTGATAAATAGATACATCATACAACGTTCTGTCAGTTGGAATTATGATGCCTATGTGAATCTGTGTATATTATAATAATTTTTATGTAGTGCGTCGAGAAGAATGATCCTATATTAGTGTCTGAATTTACACATTGGCATGGTAGCATGTTTGATCTTCCTTTGTCTACAACGTGTCTCCAGATGTGCGGTAATGGAGTGCGTTGCTTTGCTCGGTTCATTGCTGAGCTTGAAAATCTTCAAGGGACTCAAAGGTGCAATTGCTAACTGCAGACTAGGCCTCTAGCGCGCCTGATTACATTTTGACTGTTATATGTTATTTAACATCTTTCATGGATGAAGTTACCTTACCTCCGGTTCGAGACTTATCATCGGTTGAGGCTTACCTTTGCAAAATTTTCTATTTTGACAGTTTTACTATTCATACTGGTGCTGGTTTAATTGTTCCTGAGATCCAAAGCGATGGAAAGGTATGCTCACCATTTAAATAAAGTGTATATAATATATGTTGTAAATAAAATGGAACTTAAGTTATCAACATTACTTCTCTCTCATATATCAAGTGGAATATTTCTTTATGGGAGGTCAAACATGAATGACAATGAGAGATTTTTAAAAATCTAATTTGATGCCACAGAAAGGATTGAGAGAAGCAAAAGTTAACCAACTTCCGACACTTGGTAAAAGAGTGGAGTTATGACTGTGACCCAAACTTAACCTGTCTTATGTCCTTGTTGCAACAATTCATCTTAATAAAAAGTTTTGATATTTTGTTCTTCCCTTTTTTGTGAATTCTTTTCTTGAAAAGGTCAGGTATTTTGATATTATCGCATTTCTAACAAAGTGATCCATATGTTGCACTACCATTGCTTCAACGTAGAGCAGTCCATGCCCCAAATTTCAGGTTAGCTTTAGAATCCTTCTAAACTTTTGGTATACTGGCTTTGCTGCTGCTGCTTTCATGTCGAATTGGCATTCATGGGCTATGGACTGATATGCCAAATACCTCTATATAGTTTTACATAGCAGTATGCACATTACTTATATTGCATGTGCCCTTGCACACAATATCACACGTGATAACACTGTAATACCTGTGAGTTCAAGTCTGTTGAAAAAAGGTAGCAGTTTACACATGTCATATGCAAGATCAGATGGCATGACCACTTGATGACAATGCTTAGATTATAGTGGTGAATTTTCCCAAAAAAAGGAGACAAACTTAATGGCTTATCTCATTAGTGCAGTTTTTTTATTGGGAATGTTCATAATAAATAAACGGGCAGTTTCTACCTACTTTCTGGACGGAAATAATTTTTAAGTGTTGTTTTAAATTTGCAAGCAGCCTGAAAAGTACGAAATATGGTATGCATTTCTGCATGGCCATCACCTTCAAATCTGACACCACATGTTGCCCTTAAGAGGCATATTGGCACAGAATGATTCTTTAGTCCAGCCACTGATAGATATAGTTCAATGGGCATAGCTATATCGTGGCTTCTCAAGTTAGCTGTATGAATTTATTTACTGTCCAACATTGCACAAACAACCAAGAAAGAAGATTATATTGACTTAAAAGATGTTTTTGGTTATTGACAAAGGGCTGGAGTTGCAGAGTTAATCAACTAGAAAAGAGTAGGAGGAACAAGAAATTAAGTCTTATATTCAATTAGAAAGAAGGTTGATATCTATAGTTTATAGTGTTCCATATTTTAAACAGTGTATTGTTCAAATTTATTTAAAAATTCAACAAATCTTAATATAATATAAAGTTATAATTTATAAACAGGTTAAAACATTTACTTGAAAATGTAGAACATGTAGATTTTTCTAATTTTCACTTCTATTGTTGTCACAAAAATTTTAAAAAAAACATTTACTTGAAAATGTAGAACATGTAGATTTTTGTAATTTCCACTTTTATTGTTGTTACAAAAATAAAAAATACCTGTAATTGTACTTAAAATTAAGATCTGCTAACATGTAAATATACAACCCATGATTAATGTTATAAAAATGATTCTTGATATAATGAGGTTAAGTTGTATTGCAGTTGATGCTATGGAACTGGGCAGGTGGAGGATTTTGAAATTATTACATTATTCCATGACCTAGTATCCATGACACCCATCTCAATAGCTGTGTTATCCTGTTATGCACAAGTAGTGGCCAAGTAGATCATTATCTGATTAGCTGTGACTTTGAGATCTCCTTTTGCACCCACATTTTATGTTTGAGAAGTTTAGTATCTTCAAATTCGCAATGAGAGTTCTCCATATCCATCATTTATATATATCTTTGAAGTGGATCTTGTTCACAATTTTTTGCAGTTCAATGAATATAGGTTTCCACATTCTTGCCCAAATTGGCCTTGCTCTCCTTGACTTTGAAAGTTTATTGTATCCAATCTTTACTTTTGCTGTTTTTCAGGTAAAAGTAGATATGGGTCAGCCTGTACTTTCAGCACTTGACGTTCCCACGAAACTCCCGGCAAACAATAATGGAGCAGCTATACGAGCTGAACTGATTGTTGATGGCTTAACATGGAATGTAACATGTGTTAGCATGGGCAATCCTCATTGTGTTACTTTTGGTACAAAGAATACTGAGGTGATTTTCTTTTTAAAAAAAAACACATGCTTATTATGTATGGTAGAAGCTTCTCTTGCTATATCCAGAAGTAAATTGTTTGACTGTTCTTGTTAATATTTGCTGTTCATACTACGCAATATACATTGTTTCATCCCTATTTAGTAATTGTAGTTATAAATATAATTGATCAACTTTCTATAGACTTTATACTTAATTTTGCTTCTAGCTATTTCAATACAATGAATAAGTGAACCATGACAGAACTTGCAGTTTATATTTTGTGTGTGTGTGTATTTTAGGATTAAGTGTTATTTAAAGGCTTTGCATGTATGTGATCCATGGTTCACAGTCGCGGTCTCGGCCGTCGACTCGGCGGGCACTGAGACGGATCGGTCTTGGCGACTCGGATCGGTATCGGGCGATACGCGTAAAACGCTACATAGAAAGCTCAAAAAATTCTGAAAAAATCACGAAAAATCTTAAAAAAAATGTAGATATCCACATTCATGTATTACATGTCCAAAATATATCACCTAGCACACTAAACATCAAGCGAAAGTATAAATACACGCGTCGTAGGTAGAAGCATATCAAAATACATGCACAATATAATAAATTGCACAAACTACATTCATAAATACATGCTAATGTAGTTATTTTCATATTGAATTGCGATGAGGTACAAAATCATCATCATAATGCCGAGTCAACTCCGATTCTCGGCCGAGTCAGTCTCCTCTGAGTTGAGTCGACCGACTCGTGACTCGGACTCGTCTCGGAGCGGGCCGAGACGGATACGACTCGGCCGACTCGTCTCCGACTCGGCCGAGTCTTTGAAACATGATGTGATCTGAACAGCTCCTGATGAGAACATCTTAGTTTTAATTTTTATTGTATTTTCAGCTGTATTTATGTACTCGATATTTGTATTGTATTTTGTATTTGTACTAGGTGTATGTGTACCAAGTAGTGGTAGTATTGGGTAGTTATGAGTGTGATTGTGGGTAGTGAGCGTGGTAGTGGGTAGTTATGAGTGTATGCCTATGTAGGCTAGCATGCGTATTTAGTAAACTAAGGAATGAACAATTTGAAACTCAATGGCCTGCCCGCGTCTTCTTCATGTCTCCTCTCTTTCTCTTCTCTAATGAATTGAATGAATGAATATGAAATCAAGGGCCTTCTCTTTGCCTGCATCTCTCCCCTCTCTCCTCTTTCTGGAATGAACTGATGAAAACAAAAAAGTTCCTACTTGCTTCTCTGTGAATAGTCTCCTCCCCTCACCCTGCCCCTTCCAGCAAGCAGCAACAACAGAAGCAGCAGTAGCAGCACAGCAGTAGCAGCAACGCAACAGTAGCAGCACAAGCGCAACTACGACAACATAAACAACAACAACATCGCAACAATAACAACAACAAATTAGCCAACTGAGTAACTGTGGATCAACAGAACAGAGAATTAATCATTCACAAATTCAACAATTCAAGATCAACACGTTTACCTAAAATGAGCTTCTCAGTCGGTAAAGTTTCTTCTTTAACGCTCAGATTATTGGTTGGATTATGCATTAGTTAAATCATCTCTAAAGTATTATTTTATTCCATGCTATCCACTATAGCATGAGATGTGTGAATCTATAACTTGTGATTGCTTAGCTTTGATATTGACTTTAGAACTTGCCCTGCATAATATAGGTATTGTTGTTAATTCAATTGAGATTAGAAATGTGCAAAGCTATACTTGTGATCTTGTTTAAATTCATTTGCAACATTGTTAGTTTTGAATTGTTTTCTTGCGGAAGATCTATGTAGTGAAACGTAGCGAGTTTAATTATATCACTGGTTTTCTACATGGCACGCACGCACCGTTTCACATCAGTTTGGTATCAGCGCACAAGGTTTAGATAGGAATACCTTGCATTAGGTTAAAAAAATCAGGCATTTGTTTAGGAAAATTTGTTTTTTCTTTTTTTTTTCTTCTTTTTTTGCATGAAAAAAAGAGTCAATGGATCCCGATCTCCTAGCAAAATGGGATGCTACAATGAAGTGCATAAATAACATGTTTCCTAAATCAAAGCATGCCTTATAGTCTTTGCATAGGACTGAGAACTATCGTGTGCACCTCCATGAACGTGAAGGACAACGTGGTTCGTTCCAACAATACCAAAGCCTTGATGAACCATATCATGTTGGCCGACACTTGAAGAGTATCCAATTGGACGTACTAACCTTTGATGGTTGTCTGAATTATTCTCGTTCTAGTCCTCAAAATTTTTTAGATTTGCTACAAAGCATGGATAGGTACTTTACACAATACCTATTGTCTGAAGCTGAGAAAGTTAGTTTTGCTGCCATGAAATTGACTGGCCAAGCAAGTCGATGATGGTTTGCCCTTGAGACTCTTCGTGAGTTAAGAGGAGAATACCCTATTGGAATTTGGCATAACATGAAGGCTCATTTCAATCAAAAGTATCGTTGCACTCATGGAATTACTGAGCTAAAAAAAGCTGACACTTTGGTTTAACACTCTGATACTCTCAATTTATGTTACACATTTGGGAGCCAGGATCACCGAATCCCAACATTCAAGTCCACGTCATATCAATACTCACATCAGGGTATTACACAAACACCAGCATATAAGATGGACACTAAAGTCAAAAGCGTTACAAGTAACGCTAAAGACCAAAACACTAAAAGGGACTTCTTCACACTTCGTCCTTCAGTCTAGTATAACAAATGTCAAGATTATGGACATGCTGCTGTCATATGCCCAATCCCAGTCAAAGTCGCCAAAGTTAGGGAACCACTTATAACAAATTTAGAGCCCTTTCCTCCTTTACTGCCAACCCATACTGTCATCTGCTCTGGTCGTTAATCCCTTCCTCCTTTACTGCCGATACCGAGCCCATTCAGAGTTGCTATTGATCAGTTACTATAACAGAATCAGAGTTTGACTCTGAGGAACTCATTTATCACGTGAAAGAACCTGAAGACTGTCTCTGACGTTGAAATCCAGGTGATGACATTGAGGAGTCCAATAATCCAATTCCTCCTGAGGCCACCCCAGTGATAACATAACTTGTTGAAGTCACTTCTGTGACTACGGAGTTTACTGATGTCTAACCTGAAGACAATACTCTGATTTCCCATAAACTCATCCATGTGATTACGGAGATTGCTGAAGTTTTTCATGAAGACCTCCCGGGCAAACTACCACCAACACGTGATATTCAACACATTATTGATTTAACCCCAGGAGCTAGTCTTCCCGACTTGCCACACTATAGGATGGATCCTACCATGCACATTGAATTCAAAGGGCAAGTTGACAAGTTATCACTAGAGATCAAGCAACAATGCTTTGTCACAATAAACATTCATTTCTATGAAGATAAGTTCTGGAGCTATATCATGACAAAAAATGTGGGTATGATCAAGGATGTTATCATATATAATCGATTCATATCCATTTTTTTGAGGATGCAGTTATGGGAGAATATGACGCCTTATAAATTATCAATTTCTCTTCCATTACTGTTAAATTTAAGGGTGCATCTCCTCTGCCTTACCTATTTGTATATCTTTCATCTTCATTGCTAAAATAGGTAAACTGTCACATACCTTTAGGATCATACATCTGATAATATCTTTTGATCGATGTCGTGTATATTGTTGATCCGATGATTCAAGTGCCTAAAACTTTAAAATTCAATAGAGTCAAAGTTCACTAGCTATCTTTTGGAATACTCTTTTAGCAATGATATGCACTAAGTTAAGTTCTCTGCTGCACTTCATTCTGAGTCTGCATTTTAAGCCTAAACATCTAAGTCTGCATCATATTTTGCCCATGGTTCAAAGTTGCGCTCTCGGCCGCCAACTCGACGGGCACCGTTTCACATCGGTCGCGGCGTCGTGGCCCTAACTCGGGCGAGATGCGTGAAATGCTACATAAAGGGCTCAAAAAATTCTAAAAAAATCACAAGATATCTTAAAAGAATATAGACATCAAAATTGACGTATAACATGTTCAAAACATATCACCTACCACACTAAATATGAAGATAATGCATATATTAAAATACAAAATAAATGCATAATTTAGTAAATTATATGACATTAATTAAACTTAAATTAACTACTCTTTTCACAAAAGAAAGATTAGCTCTACTTTCTAATAAAAATTTAAATTATATAAAATTAATTATATGAAATTTTGGCTCGAGTTGTGGCCGACTCGACCTCGACTCGGTTAACTCGGCCGAGTCAACCTTGACTCAGGGACGACTCGGTCTCGACTCGGGTGACTCGACCAACTAGGCCTCGAGTCAAGCAAAACAATGTAATATGTTGACTCGTGGGCCGGTCTCAGAACAGGGAAGGCCGTTCCGGTTTGACTCGGCCGAGTCGGAACCGGAACGGCCAAGTTTTGAACCATAATTTGCCACACATGCAATTTCTACACATGAGAAATCAGTGATATATTTGAACAAGTAACGCTTACTATAAGTTATGATCTAACGTTCGGAAAGAATTTAAAACTATTAGTGTTGACAATTTTTGATGGTTCGGATTCGTCCGAAATGGTTTCCCTAGGAAACTGTTAAAGATTTGCATGTCCGTAGTGCTGGGCTTTTCAAAATCTTAAAAGAATTTAAATTACAATACTTATGTTATAGATTTGGCATCAGTTCTATTTTCAACATTGAAGATCAAGTGGTTTACAATATTTTAATTATCCACAATCAACCCACTGGTTGATGAGCCTTACCTGAGCTAATTTTTGAGAGTCCTTCACTTCTCCACTTTTAGATATTCATCCTATACAGCAGGAAAAATTTATGATGAATTTATGGTAAACTTGACTAATATTCTGAAATACAAGAAAACAAACTGACAACAGTAAGAGAACAGTTCTGCAATTGACTCGACGCGGTCGAGTTTCTCCCATCTCAGGAGAATTGATGAGAACATTTTAGTTTTAATTTTTATTGTATTTTCAGTTGTATTTGGTATTTGTATTGTATTTTGTATTTGTATTAGGTGTATGTGTGCCAAGTAGTGGTAGTAGTGAGAAGTTATGAGCGTATGTTTATATAGGCCAACCTGTGTATTTGGTAAACTAAGGAATGAACAATTTGAAACTCAATGGCCCGACTCCCTTGCCTGCATCTTCTTCATGCTCCTCTCTTTCTCCTTTCTCTAATGAATTGAATGAATGAATATGAAATCAAGGGCCTTCTGACTTCTCTTTGCCTGCATCTTTCCCCTCTCCCCTCTCTTTTTTTCTGGAATGAACTGAAGATATCAAAGAAGTTCCCTACTCACTTCTCTATGAATAATCCCCTCCCCTAACAATCAACAACATTAGCAACAGAAGCAGCAGCAGTAGCAGCGCAGCAACAGAGCAATAGTGGTAGCGCAACTGAAGCAGCAACAACACAACAACAGTAGAAGCGACAACATAAGTGACAATAGAAGCGCAACAACATCATAAACAACAACAGCATCGCAACAGTAACAAATCAGCTAACTGAGTAATTGTGGATCAACAAAACAGAGAATCAACCATTCATAAATTCAACAATTCAAGATCAACACGGTTACCTGAAATGAGCTTCTCAGTCGGTAAAGTTTCTTCTTCAATGCTCAGATTATTAGTTGGATTACGCATCAGTTAAATTATTTCTAAAGTATTATCTTTATTCCATGCTATCCACTATATCATGAGATGTGTGAATCTGTAACTTGTGATTGCCTTTGATATTGACTTTAGAACTTACACTGCATAATATATGTATTGTTGTTAATTCGATTGAGATTAGAAATGTGCAAAGCTACGCTTGTGATCTTGTTTAAATTCATTTGCAATATTATTAGTTTTGAATTATTTTCCTGCCGAAGATCTTTCTATTTGGTGAAATGTAGCGAGTTTGATTATATCACTGGTTTCCTGTATGGCACGCGCGCACCATTTCACATCAGCTCCATTGTCATATCAAGCATCTACCTCATTTGACCGTGGATCTAGCTTGTAGATGCATACTTGATCCATAGAAAAGGGTATCTCCACAGTCCACACTCATCACTTGTGCACCAATAAAAACTGTTTATATTAAATTAAGTATTATTATGTGACATTGAATGTATATGATCTGAATAGTGCGATAAAATTATCACACCTGGTTGAGTACATAGTTCAATTTAAGTTTCCCAAGGCTATCTAGAATCATGTCAAGTGAAGATAAAGTACATCTGAGATTATTCAGACATTCATATTCTTCTAAATTTTCTAATGGTGGTTAAAATCATAAAAGAATATCAAGATCCTTTAGCGTTGAATTTTACTTAATGTATGTGCAGGTTTAAGATTCGAGTTAAGATACGCTTCAATGTGAAATTGACACACATTAGCTAACCAAATGAGCCCTTTTAAAGTCCCTACCATTAAACTAAAACTTCAAAGTTATGATGAGATTGAGGGCAATATTCTTATATTCTAACACGTCACCACATGTAGAGCACCCTTTTATAGGCGAAATCTGGCTTATGCACAATGGATAATTTTTTAATCCGCCCCCGATATGAACTAAGTCTGGAGTGCTCTAATACCATTTTAAATTCCCTAAGTATTCTAAAAATCGGATTAATTGGCCGATTAATCCTAATCCATTGGCAGTCTACATAATGTTACATTAAGGGGTCTGATTATGCGCTCGGGCGCTTAATCGGGTCCAAAATAATTAATCGGGCGCTTAATCGGGTCCAGAACGATTAAGTGCCTGATTATTCTGTTATTTATTAAATAGTAGATGAATTATGATATTTTATTATTATATATTTTGCATAAAGTGATACTTATGTTTTTATTATTTTTAATTATTTTTCAAATTAACTTATTTAGCAATCTTTCTCCATTATTCTTTAAAGCTCATTATTTTGATTGATAAATTGACTAATTTTTTTATTTATCTTATTTTGAAAGTAAGTTCTTTGATTTTATATTTATGTTGCAAAATTTGAAATCTTGGATTACTAAAGCGAAGAGATAAGTTTTCTTATTTTTTCTTTTTACTATTATTTATTCATATTGTCTTGTTGTTTATTGTATCATGGTTTATGACTTCACATATAGATATTGTCTTGTATAATATTTAGACATTTTCAACAATTAACTGTATATACTTATATGTAGTTGTGTATAAAATAATTAAATATATAAAATATTCAATTTTGATTAATCTCCGATCAATCCTCGATTAATCACGGATTAATCCGATTAACCATTATTCAGTGTTGGACCGCACGAATAATGAAACCGGTTTTTAGAACATTGAAGTCCCTACATACACCAAAATGCCGAAGTTATGGTGAGGGTTGAGGGTAATAATTTAATATTCTAACATAGGTTTTATTTTTGTAAGTTATTTAATGGGTTGATTATTATTGTTTAAATGGGCAGGCTCTGCAAGTTGATGACTTAAAGCTGGAAGAAATTGGTCCAAAGTTTGAGCGCCATGAGATGTTCCCTTCCCGAACTAATACAGGTTATAATTATTTCTTCTTAAGATAGTTTGCGAACTTTATGATATATTGTTATACTAGTTTATTTCTATTTTGGCAATCATGTTCCAGCAGTTATCATTCAGATAAACAACTGTTGAGAAATTGTAGTTTGTTGATCACAGTTATAATTTAAATTCATTTTTCTGGGGCACACTTCTATCTGCTGACTGAGCGGCAATTTTCTCTGGGTGAATGACTGGTTGTGGTTTCTTTAATAATAGCAGATATGTCAGCGTAGCCCATTGATCTTTAGATAGGATGCAGATTTGTTTGAATAGGCAGAGTAGCTCAGTGTTGCTTGTATTCACTAACTGCTAATGCTACTTTGTTGGCTGTCTCGAGCTGCCTTGTGTGTCTCCTGAAGCGGTGATGTCATCTAGCAGCATGGATGCTTCATGCAAGTAGCATGTTTAAGTCTTGTTAGACACACATTGGACATGTGTTAGACACTTCGAAGATGGATCAGGTCACATATTTTATGGTTACGATGGTCCAGTTAATTTAATTCAATTGGAATCGGTCATATGGACACGACAGCCATCTGAAATGTTTCTGACCATGTCCAAACTGCATTTGGAAAGTTTAATTGTAATAGGTTTGAATCGGATAAAATTCGAAATTAACCTTTTAGGTTATGGCCCTTCTGGACCTTTGACCATTTCTTTTTTTAACTGTTACTATTTCTTATCAAGTTCTCTTTTATGATAAGTGATCAGATATGCACAAAATGATTTTATTAAAGGTCAGTCACCAGAGTTTAAACAATATTAATCATCTTGTAAACTATATATTTATAAGATGCAAATTTGTGCGTCTGAGTGCTAGGATGTCACATTATTGAGCCTATGTTTTGTCATTGCTTGGCTGTCTCATCCCACCAGGATGGTACTGGTTTCTGCATTTGTCGTCTGTGAGCAAATTATAATGGCCAGTTGAAGATTTGAAAATTTGTTTTCAAAGTTCCATTTTGGTCCTTTCTTGAGAGTTTCAATTTGGTTGCTTTGATGGTTTTAGGTTGTTTCACTTGCATTTTAGTTCCAGCGTATAAAATTAAACACAGACAAATTATAATTTGAATAAAGTGTTCTGTGTATAGATGTACTTCTCTCACCTCTTTTTGTTTCTCGAGCTACTCTCTGTGCCATGTACTCATGCATGATGGCCATGAGACTATCAGTACCCTGACCTGCCTGTGACAGTGGAGCATTGTCTTTCATTCTTGCACTCTTATCTCTTCATCTATCTTACACAATGACATCCATAATCCTTTTTAAAAAAGGGGAGGTTTACTTTGAGTTTCAAACCCGCCACCTCACATGCGATTTGCTATTATGGATCCCATTAGATCCATTACTCTTTTTTGTGTTATATCCGATAATCACACTTGACCACTCAGCCAATCTGACACATGTGGGTTCCAAAACCCTTCCTGACAAACTTTCTCATTTCTCCCCATTCAACCAGCCTCCTCCCCGACACAGTTGAAACTGAGGTTACTCCAAAAAATGGGGTCTGATTGCAGATAATGGAAGATTAGAGGAGGGACAGTGATGTGGACATCCAAGGAGCACCACGGTTCGAGTTGTTTCAGTTGATTGGAGTTGATTGGGGTCTGTAATTTTATTTATTTGAGTCGAGTATGTTTTCTTTGTTTTTAGCATTATATTTCTCTTTTTTTAGTCCCACGTCGACTATGTGGAGAAAGTCCTCAGTTTGTAAGCTTATAATGGCAAGGGTCTAACAAGTTGTAGAATAATTATGTTGATTAATGAAAAAATTGAGTGTTTTCAAAGTGAAAATCTCTGTGAGTTTGGAGTGTGAAACCCAAGCCAAATAGGATTTGTGTGTGAAGCCAAATCTTAGTTATCTCCCACTCTCTTGTTCAAACCCAACTACTTTACGTCTCATCCACAAGCTCTCAGCCATAACCTCAATCTTCTCCAGAAAATTACACAACAAATACAACCATTACAAAGCCCAAGTCCTCCAAAGAGAGAGCTCAGTTTTTTCTCTTCCCTTTTGTTTTCATCGTGGTCCCCACCCACGCCTTTCTTCTTTTCCCTCAACCTGCAACCTGCCCTGTCCTCTCCTCTTCATCCTGCAAAAAAAAAAAAAAAAACAAAAAAAAAAAGCAACCCAACGAAGAAAGCCCAGCCTTCTTCTCTTTCGTCCCTCCCATGCAACTGGACCCAAATTCACCCACCAATTCCCTTCTTCATCTCTTCTTTTTTCACCTGTAACCAAACTCCACGGGAGCCATCAACCAGCAAGCCAGCATCCTCTCATTCTCTCTCTTCAACTGACGACAACATGAGAGCCTCCCCTCCTCCCCCTCATCAGCGCCTGGGTCTTGTGCTCAGCACCAGCACCACAACGACAACAACCCGAGCCATTAACAGATTCGTCCATGTCGTCGTCTCTGAATGCTCTTAAGCTCCATCACCTTCACGGCGATCCTCTCCTCCCCTCTTCCAACCTGCAAACCTCAATGACTGTACCCCCATCCTCTGCTTCGACGGAGTCTCCTCGGTCTTGACTTCTCCAACTTCCCGGCTGCTCCTCCACATCCTCCTCCTTGTCAAAGCAGCAGGCCCCCCAGTCCAGTATTTGACAAGCCCCGTCGAGTATTGGTAAAGTCAGCGTAGCTTTCAACAAGACTTAAGTGAATCGCCTACAATAACAAAACAAACAACATGCACATCAAAACTCAGCTCAAGATCAGGAGCATATTCATCAATAAAAGTTCAATTCATACAATATCGGTTACTTCAGAATGGGCTTCTTAGTAGGTAATTTTAA